>VYZQ01019423.1:12860-55550 GCA_013400655.1 Mystacornis crossleyi
ATCTCTTGGATTGCTGTTGGATTCTGACTTCAACTGTTTTCTGCAGCTGTGAGTTCTTCTGGTGCTCCCATGAAAAGAGATGAATAGCTGTACAGATAAACTCCCAGACTATGAGTGAATGTGATTTATTGTTTGAGGGCTAACATTGTCTCTTAGAGGCAAATGCAAGAGCTAAATTGGACAGTGAACAAGTTTATAGTCCCGCTCTTCTCCTTGGCAGTTGAACCTTATGTTTCAGAATCTAAGCACTTTAAATAAATTTTATCTAGATCTTACTACAATATCCTGTCAAACACAAATAAATACAAAAATAATATAACGTAATGGCAAATGGGCAAAGCCAAACGGATCCCTGTGCACTGGGATCCATTATGTGGGGATAGCTTGGACTGTGCCAATATACAACTTGGTGAAGGGCCCAGCTCAGTGCTGAAGAAGGCATAGAGAGAGCTTAGCTGTCTAATTTAGCCTCACGCTTCTCCTGAGCCAGGACTTTTGGTTCTGTTTATATGACTGACACCATTGTAAAGAACTGATATGCCACGAGTGTTCATGGCAGGATCAAACGCGTGTACTGAGAGTTACGAATTGTGTCTACTTGTAGCAAAGCATTAGAACCTTCTCTGAGGTAAAGTGACCCCTAGTGACTGTCAAAATTATGAACTACTTCATTGTCAATTAAAGGGCACAAGAAAGGAAACAGACAAATACACTCTAACACCTGCATGATGCCTGGCATCTTGTTTGTTTGATCGTAAACTGTGTTATCTTATTTTGGTGTCATTGCTGGAAATAGATTAGATTCTATCTGAAGCACTGTATTGGGGTTTTTTACTTTTTCTGAGCGCTACTCAGAACCAGATTTTCAAAATATAACATCTGTTTTTCAGGTACAATTTGAGCACTGCTTTTTCTGCAAGAAAATGATAAAATATACAGATATGCATACAAACCTCAGCTATATGTGCTAACTGAATACAAACTAAGCACAAACGGGCTTTTACAGATGTAAATTCTATCATTTGCTTGTACAAGTGACAGTGATAAACAACCACACATACCAGTGATTTGCATGCACGGAGCTGAAGTTTAGCTCTGAGTGCTTTTTGAGACCTTAAGTGTCATACCCTGTTGACAGTGTATTTGACCTGAGAATTCAGCTTTTAAAGAAAAACATTTCCTTGCAACTTCAGTTTATTTTCTTTATATCCATTACCATGTCTATTTATTTTTAATCTGTCATCAAAACATCTGTCTTTGAATGGTTAGGCTGATTGGTGTCTTTGGCTGAGCTATTGCTAATATGCTGGGAGGCATTGCTGTTCAAGTACATTTGCTTAATTTTGGATCTAATTCTATTAATTTTGCAATGACTGGACGTTTTTCCATTGGCTTTTTTGATTGTACATTCCTTGGGGCAGGGATGTGTCTTCCATTGTTTTTTTGTGAGTGCACTACCAGTGATGGTGTCCAAGAAATACAAGTAGACAATAACCTATTCTTTCAAGGAACAAAAAGATGTTCTTTTTGATGCATTCATCTTTCATCTCTCTTGAGTTTGCCATTCAGAGTCAGAAAACTGTTAGCAGGGTTTTTAATTTTCATCAGTTTCCTAGGTTTTTGCATCTTCTAGTCTTCTCATTTCCTCATTTATTTGCTTCATACTCATTCATTCAAATGTCTGTTTTAAACTCTACAATTCTGAGTAGAAAAATAAAAAATAATTTTTTCAGGTTGCTTTTTGAAGATATATGATATCCCACTCAGCAAAGGTTTCTTTCAAATTTTTACTTGGTGGGTTTTTTTTTCTCAATAGCATCCAACAAAAGCAGAAATAATGAAAACGTGGCTTTTACAATTGAGGAGACACTGCTAGCTCCAAAGTACAGATATATGGAAACTATTTACAGAATTCAAAATGATTTTTGGAAAGGGGAAGTTCTGGATTTTGTGTTTTCCTTACAGAACCATGTCCTTTATTTCACCTTGTGGTTGTAATATTGGCATCAAAACAGGTTTATCATAGGCAGAGACAGCAAAGTCAGACTCTTTTCTAAATACTAAAGTGTTGAAGACTATACTGTTTAAATATGTACTCTCTGTCCCATTGGATTCAACCAGCTGCAGGTTAAGACCTGAATATAGTGGACAAAACTGTAAAACCTTGTACTCAAGTCCCAGCAGTTGAATAAAAGAGTAATTGATTATGTATATGCTTGTTATCAATTTTTAGCCTTAAGAAGATGCAATGAATTGCATTTAGTCTTATATATGCTTAACACTTTGGGGTTTTTACACTAAGAAATTTGATGAGTTTAAAGGTATTTCCAATCTGCAAAAGGAACAAGGAGAGAATAGGGCATATCTTAGCAGGAGCAAAGAGCCAGCAGAAGTTGAAAGAAGTAGTCAAATTGAGCAGTATGCATTAATTTACGAATTAAAAGCAGAAATGTTTTAAGAAAGTGTGTTTGTGCTTATTGTTTACACAGATACTACCAAATGGATTACTCATCTATTTTCATCATCAAGAAAATTCTCCAGACTTCAGTTTTGACAGTTTTAAACAAAACCCATCTCAAAATTGTATTTGCAATGTATATATGCAGCCTGCTATGAAAAGAATAAGATGCTATTAGCACATTGAGTCCTTATGCTTCACCCTACTACAAGAGACAGAAGCAATGAAAAGAGATTGGCAAAGGAGAAAAAAAAACAAGAAAAAAAGGGGTTGCTGGAGCTAAACACAAAATTGTTTTGAGCTTCCTCCTCACCCCATGGCATGTTCCTGCTCTGATGATGTTTCCCTATGATTCCACTGGGCATATCAGAAATAAAGGCACATAGGAACACTCCATAGCGTGGGAAAATGAGACAGGAGTTGGTGCTCTTAAGATCTGCACTAGTTCCTCCACAAACTTCCTCTGCACTTTACGCAGCAGGGCTGTGTGTGGCTTTCAGATCAGCTGGTGAAACAGAAATGCTGAATCATCTGGTCCCCATCTCTCCCTGCTAGTGTGACTCCAAATTTCAGTCCTTGCACACCAACCCTTGGCTGCCACTGGAGATGTTTTATTCCTTGTAGAATATTCTCATGTCTTTGTCTGCTTCTGAAAGTTTCATCTCTTCTCGTAATGAAGATTTAGAATCCATTAAGAAATTACACAGATAAATTCTTTTTCTGTTGTTTTACACCATCTACCTTTTTTTTTGTTTCTAAAAAATATTATAGTTATAAATTACTTTTTTCCCCATTTTCTAACTTAAGTGAACTCAGTGGAGATCTTCCTTTCCCAAGTACTAAAAACTATGTCAAATTTTTCAATTTGACTCAAATCCAGGCTTACCACAGGAACCGAGAAGACTGCAGCATCACCCAGTGAAATACAGATGTTTTCAGACTGTGTGGAACAAACGTGGCTGTGCTGCCCACCCGTTTCCCTCAGAGCTGCATTTCTTCCCTTTGCGTCTCCCACCCGCTGATGTCTTGACTAGCTATGAGTCCAGGCCGACTCTCAGAAAAGTCAGCAGAAATAGCTGCTTCTTTTTCAACTTCATACAACTATTTTGAGGGGAATAAAGCCTTTCATACACCCTAAAGAACAGATACTCATGTGCTCAAATCCTGATGCTGCTATGGAAAGTGAGTGCATGGCCATTGCTCTCATTGCGGTGTCTTGGGCAAGGAAGGATGAAGCTCTGGCTATGGCCAGAGTATAATTTTGTTTGTTAGTCATGCAGAATTTAAACTACAAGGAGCTATGTTCATGTTTAAAAATCATCAAGTCTATCAATTCTGTTTTGATGGCTTTCTAGAAAAGGAGCTGTAGGAGTTCAGTGGATTTCCCAAGGGTTACAGGATTCTTTATTCCAAAACAGGAATGGGGATAAGTCTTTAAAGGTGTCAAAAATATCACTCAAGGCTTGAGTTGTGCAGCCTTTCTATGTGTTTTTGGTACCTGTGAGCAAAAATGTTAGAATGCAGGGGAGAACTGAATCAAAATTGTGGGTGGAAAGCTAGAAGACAAGATGCTTTTGAAAATGTAGCTTGTAATGTATCAATTTTCATGCTGGACCGTGTAGACAATGTTGAAATTCAAATAGTATATTCAGCTTTTACTCTCTATGAGCATCCACAGCATGTTTTTATATCGCAGTGCAATGTAATTGTTTTAGGACAGCATTTATTAAGCATATTAAATTATAGACTTTCTGAGAAAGAAAATACCTGCACTGATAGATCTCAAAGATTACTGAAGTCCCCAGGTTACTGAATGTTTGCATACCTGCTATAAAGTGCCTAAGAGTACAGAAGCAGAGATCAGTGAGTGGGAAGATGACTCATTGGATATTTGTATTAGCCACTTCGAAAGGTGTAGTAGGGAGAGAATTATCAATAAAGTCAGAGCCTTCATGAGAAAGCAACTCTGTTTGCAACTCTTAAGCCAGAAATGAAATAGCCTAGAATCCAAGTTGACAGATAAAGAGTGTTGAGTGAGGTCCCAAGGAGTTTGTGTTGACAACAGGAAACCTTTTATTTGAATTGTCTAAGAGTGGTAAAAGGTCAAAATTATTCAAATGCTGAATGCAGTGGAGAGATGAATCCTGAACCAACACATTTTCGAGGCAGCAGAAAGCAAAATGCTCTGATAGCTGCATTTTTATAAAGGTTGCATAAATCTTGCTAACTTGTAATAGCCACTTTTTTACATTTCACATGCAACATCTTCAGTTTATCCACATTAATGTAAATGTAAATGTGCTTGAGAATGACCTGAAAATATTTTTGAACATTAGTTCTTATATAAGTAAATATCAGTAAATGTTTTAGTTAGTTTCTGAGCAGTTATCCTAACTACTCATAAGAAGAAGTGACAAATTTTTAAGTGGAACAAATGACCAAAGGAGGAGATTGTGGAAAGGGCATAAATGTTCTTTTTAATCTGCTGCTGAACTACTTTACGATCTTAGGCAATTCATTAAATCTGTGCATGTCTTCCCACCATTTCTAGCCTTATTAATTAGGACTACATAGAATCTCCCTGCCATGTTGGTTGCACAGTATGTTTTACTATCATCTGATCATAACCAAGAATAACAAGATAAAAATTACACTGGATTCTAGAAGAAGTCTTTGACCCTTTCCATCAAAATGTTCCAATTCTTGGCCTGTAATTAAATTCATACTGTCATCACTCCCTGAGTTTAACAGTACATTCTTAGTATGTAGAAGAATGTACTTTGTCATGAAAGATTTTTCTTTTGCAGTTTAGAACATCAGTGTCTCTGGAATCTATTTAGTCACCTACATCCATTTTACAGTCCAACACACAACTGCAAAATATGCAAGAGCATGGAGTGTGTGTTAATGAGTCATAGTATTGATTTCACCAGCAATATTTTAATGCTGTTTCTCTTGAAAAATGAACAATAAATCTGAGCTCAGAAATTCTTAATATATGTTGTGTATGGTAATAGTCCATATTCAGCAGTGCACTTTATTATTCTATATAGAAGCTAAATTATATGCTGTTTTACCACAGTGCACATAAGTGAAAGATCCGTGCTAATTTTTTTCGATCTGTCAGCACATCTGAAAAGCACTCACCACAATGTTGCTTTCTTAGGAACTCAGTCTTTTTGGTGTGGATTGGCTTGCCCTCTAGCGAGACTCCCTGCTTTCTGCTTCTCAGTGCAGCCTCTTCCAATACAGTTGCCCTGTGGTTCACCCTACTTCCACCTCAGCTCCAAATACAATTCTGCGTTTTTAGTTCAATGAATGTACCAAGTAAGTTGAAGGTTCCAAAACCTTTTCATTAGGCAATACCGATGACCAGTTCAGCTTTGTGGCTTATCACATTATCATGGGCTGTGGTCCCACACTTCAGAAGGACTGCTGAAGAGACTGAAAGGAGGTCATGCTTCATATCTCCTCAGCCTGCTGGTTCAGATTATATTTTTCTGTCCAGTTTGTTAGTGTTTCTAGATATGTAGTTACTCTTTGTATCTCAAAGTTTGCTTGGCCTGGAGATCATTATTTCTCTCACTGAAATTTGCAGTGATTATTCAGAACTTTACCTTAACCTAAAATAATATATTCTACTTAGGCTTCTCTTGAAATACTTTGAATAACAGCAATCTGGTTTGTGCAGAGAACAACCGAGAGCACACTGTTATGATGAATTGTTTTTAATAATTTTGTTTTTGCAATAGAGTTGTAAGTCTCTTGCAGCACAAAAAGGAAAGGTGGGGGGGAAAAAAAGAGGACAGAAGAGAAGGGAAGTTTGAAATTCAACAGCCAAATACAAAACTTTTACTGACTTTCCTGCAGTCTAGGGCCTGCCCTTTTCTTCTTATGTATGATCATGTTCACTTAAACTATCTCAGAAGTTTCTTTTGGTTTTTGGGGGTTAAACGCTCTAGGATTAGGAGCAGAGCTTTCTGAATCCAGGGCCCCCAGCTCTGGAATCAGCTTTCCTTGGTTCCCTGCCCATGTCCAGCTTCAGTAATCTTCAGAGCACGTGGGAAAATATTTGTATTTGGGTAAGCTTTTACATATTTTCAGATTGTTCGGTTTTGCTTTGAATTTTTCCTTGAAATGGCAGATTGGGAATCATTATTTTCTAACAGAATTATTCAGTATTATCCACCATGGGAAGTGTTCTATGTAATTTATCAGTTGTTTTTATAAATGTGCACTGTAGTGCCTGAATGAACAATATTTTTATTTTCACTTTTATTTTGCGGTTTTCCGACCTTTGATTCTGGAAGTACTTTGACTGAAACAGGAAAAGCTCTTGAGGACAGAAGTTTGTTCCTTGGATGTCCTCTCCTTTGTGGAAGGGGTGACTGTGCAGGTGGACAGACCGTGGGATGGCTTATCAGCTGTGTGGGCTCATTGCTTTGTTCTGGGCAATTCTGCAGTCACGTCCACCTTGGTACAAGTTCTGCAGCCATCGTGGCTGTTCAAACATCCCCCCAAAGCACCCATCTGCAGTAGGTACTGCTTTTTGCTTATGAGACCAAAACTGCAAGAGTATCCAGAAGATTTAAGGCTTTCTACCCCAAAATGTAGTCTTTCAATAAAGTCTATTGCAATGACTACAAACAGATGACTCTAAGTAAAGTATTTGACAAAAAATATTAATATATATGGCTTGATCGTCTAATTATTTACCTCAATTCTAAACATTTATGCCAGTAATTTCAATAGAAAGTCTCCTCATTTGCACCAATCCGAGAAGACAGAAGGGCCTGCAAACACTGGACATGCTTTGAGAATAACATGAAAGGATCTTTAGAGATGTGTATTTTAAAATTACAGATTTGGTGTATGACAAAGACTTTTTTTTCTCTACTGTGAGATCAGCTCTTGCCCTTTGTCTAAATATATTGTAGCAATAAGAACTGCTCAGCTTCCCACAGTAACAATACTGTTGGGGATAACAGAACCTAAGGCCAGGAATAAAAGGGTGTCATAAAGTACCTGATAGCCACCCGCTTCCCAAAATATCCTGGGACAGGTTCTCTCTTGGTGTAAAACAGAGCAGGTCCTGAGGCTGTGGCCAGGTATCTCTGCAGAGTGGGTAATCGCTATTGGAGAGGTCAGTACATGCATCAGGCAGATGATGTATAGATCAGATCTTTGCACTGCAGGCTCTTAGGAGATGTTTCCAGTTAACTTCCAGAGCAGCTGCTCCTCAGGACAATGTGGTGTTATATTTAGAAGTGCAGACTGGTCACCTGATGGTGTCCTGATTTAAGAACGATCAGGTCTGTGCTCATCATTCATCTCTTTGAAGTGAAAAGGGGAATAGCTGAAGAGTTGGCTTGGCTCTGGCTCCACCAAGAAAATTCTTGTTTTGGTATAAACCACTCTTAATGAGATTGCATTTTCCTCTTCCATGTCTAACTTCAGTCTGAGAAGGAAGATAACACAAAGGATAAAACAGTTGAGAGTGCACGGCGGTCACAACTGATTTAGCAGTTCACACGCGATTTTGTTTTCTTTTCTTCTATCTGTGTTGAATAAAATCGGAGAGCCGGTGGCTAGTACTGATTTAGATTTCCAGCCTGGATTTGTTCTTGTTTTTCTCCTTACTCCAGTTCTTGTGCAGTGCTGCGTGGCGCTGGCAGCCTGAGAGAGAGGGAGCTCCAGTCACACGCATAGACTCAGACCACGGAGAGGAGATTAACATCAAGGAGCCCACATTTGCAATAGCGGGTGGTGCTGGGGGGAGAGGCGAGGGGAAAATAAAATAAAAGCAACAATCGGGTAAATGCTCGTCTCTTCTCGCCACCAGCACCTTGCACAGGTCTGAAATCGCTTGTTTTGCTTTGCTGTATTGCGCTTGCCTGGGCTGTGGAGAGGGGAGGGGGAGGGGAAGAAAGGGGAGGTTTAACTTTTACTTGACATTACCGGGTTATTGTCACTTCCCCCGTGTTAAACCCCGGTGGTTTCCCCTCGCGTCCACCCCCTCCCCGGGCTCGGCTCCCTCCTGTTAACTTTGTTCAAAGGGCTGCAGCCAGGAGGGCTTGTCCGGGCCTGGGACACAGATAGCGTAAAGTAAATAACCACCACAATTAGGCTGGGGCCGGGAGTTGATCTTCGTGGCGAGAGATCTGCTTAGTTAGCGTTTGCTGTTTCGGGGCGATTGAAGGCCGCCGTGCCTAGGACACACACACACACACACACACACACACANCCCGCCCGCCCGGCGGGAGCGGCCCAGGTGCCGCCGCCAAAGTTTAACCTCACTTCGAGGGGCCGCAGCCGGCGGGGCCGCCGCTCCCCTTCCCTCCCCGCGCCTCGCCTCGACTTCCACCCGGCGGCGAGGGGCGAGTCACTTGGGGGAAGGAGCTCGGGTGCTGTGTCCCTCCAGCCCTGCTGTGTCATTGCGGACCGGGGGACGGCTGCTCGCTGCCGAGTGAGAACCTGCGGGTGACGGAGTTGAGCGAGAAATGGGTCAGATCGCACCCTTTGGTGCGNACACACACACACACACACACACACACACACACACACGCACACACACACACAGTCACTCTTACACACGCACGCTGGATACAAAAGTCTGGAGGATCTAGGGGAGAATTGCAGCCGCCGGATCGGTGCAGCAGCAGCGGCCAGAGCCATGCGTGTCACGGCCTCCTGAGGGGGGAAAAGGAAGGAAGGGAGGAAGGAGGGGGAAAAAAAAGAGAAAGAAAGAAGGAAAAAAGAAAAGAGGGAGAAAGGAAAGCAGAAGAAAGACGCGGGGTGGTGGAAAGTGTTTGCCTGCTTTTGTCTCGCAATACAGTGAACTGGAAGATGGAGATGGATGTTAAGGGAGTTTCTCCGTGCCCGGAGCCCATCCCCCCGGCGGCGGGGTCTGGCGGCTGCCCGCACCAGCGCCCGCACCACCGCGATGGGCAGCCCGCGGAGCCGGCCCCCGCCGCCGACAGCGGCCACCCGGAGCGGAGGCACGGCAGCGAGAAAGAGGACAAAAAGGTAGGTCCGCTCCGCCGCCGGCCGGCCGGCGCCGCGCCCGCCGGAGGGGCCGCAGCCGGCGGGGCCGCCGCTCCCCTTCCCTCCCCGCGCCTCGCCTCGACTTCCACCCGGCGGCGAGGGGCGAGTCACTTGGGGGAAGGAGCTCGGGTGCTGTGTCCCTCCAGCCCTGCTGTGTCATTGCGGACCGGGGGACGGCTGCTCGCTGCCGAGTGAGAACCTGCGGGTGACGGAGTTGAGCGAGAAATGGGTCAGATCGCACCCTTTGGTGCGGATGTGTCTGCTGCTGGGAGAATGGGAAAGTAGGGAGGATGGGATGGAAAAAGGTTGCCATTAAGATAATGTCAGCGGAGTGCATTGATCAGTGCTTTTGTCTGTGGGCACTGTCTTCATTTCCACTCATTTTTCTCGGCATGGGTTTGCTAAACTGAAGCCGATGAATTCTGCCGTGTCTGTAGGTCTGTGACAGGCAGAGACTGATAAATGTGTAAGTTTCATCGTAATTCGGTGATGGTTGCAAGGTGTGATCCGTGTGTGCTAGACTGTAAAACACATCCGTTTATATTTTATTGAAATCCGAGTAATTCTCTGAATGCACAGATACCCCCAAACAGATTATAATCCTAGAGTAATGAAAAAAAGAAATGTTGGCATGTACTGGATTTGAGCCGTGTTTCTTCAACTAGTTTTACTATAGTTTGGTTTTGTTACAAATGTGTAAGAGACAGTAACACAATGAAGGAATGTAAACGAGCAATGCAATAAATCAATGCAACAACTATGTCACACCACATATTTGCATGACTAGAGCTCCAATTATCATGAGAAAGACAAGGTGTTTTTTAAAAATTGTATTTTTAACTGTAGACTCCGAGTTTTCAGCATTTGCCTCCTACACTTTTAGGTTTGTTACTGTTCAGTAAAATCTGTGCTATTGTTTTAATTGAAAGAGAGTATTGACGCCGGATCATTTAGACAGGGCCTGTACAGTTTAAGAGGGTGGATGCAAGGGCTTTATTTTTAAAATGATAACTGGTGGTTTACGTATTGTGATAGATGAACACAGAATTTCATCTCCTCTGAGTTTATTAATATTTAATTCTGTCGTGACTGCATGTTACTGTACATAGCTGAATGATTTGTGTGTGTATGATTGTTTCTAGGATCCCTTCTCTTGCATTGTGCTACTTACTAAACTTAAAATTATTTTATTTCAAAAAATTAAGATGAAGAGCCAAGGTTGCCATTTATACATGACTTTGTTGTGCCACTGCCTCGAGCATTTTAAAACCCTGCCATCAGCAGAAATCCATGCTCAATAATTACTTTCTGATGTGCCATACAGTCGGTCTAATGTTTTACCAATCATGGACATGAAGAAGGCAAACAAGGTGTGACTCAAGGTGAATGAACACCAAAGAAGGCCCGATTCTCTGTGTTGTGGCTAATTAATGTGTTTAGAGGACTCAGGATTGCACTATTTTATACTGTGTCTGCCAGCATTTTCTGGACATGGAAACAAAAGTACTACCCTTTCTTCTTAGGTTTTTTTTTTTTTTGTCCTATCTATAGCCAAGCTAAAGTACTGTGATATATTCCTCTTTTTAAAATCCACTATTAGCTTTTCCAAGCTTGCCATTGCCAAGGTTGTTGCAATGACTAGCTTGTATTTTTGGGATGTGCTGTGATATTTCAAACCTCCCTAAATGTATGTATCTTTTCTGGATGCTGTCCCAGGACAACCAGTACTTCTTATTAGTGCAGAACTATTTCAGATATCTGGTAAAGTCCTGGCACTAGAAATATGATGAGAAGGGAAAAACCCATTAAAGCAATAGTAAAATCCAACACTATTGTGAAAAAAACCCAAGTCAACTGCAAAACTAAACTCAAGCATTTCTGGAAACATCATCTAAGAACTTTCTAAATTGATTGAAATAACGGTACCATTGTTTATTTGGCCCTTATACAAACATCAGAGGCACACTGATACATCGGAGAAGTTTAAGCGCTCTATGTGAGAATTGTAAAGGACATTAGAACCTGGATTCCTGACGTGTGTAATTATTAACTAAATATTAAGGTATTGCAATGTCTCATGATTTCACAGTCAGATTTGCTTTTTGGGATCATGCTTCAATTATAAAAAAATCTTATATTTAATCATTGAGCTCCATTTCCAGTGGAGATAAAAAGAGTTTTACTTCCATCTAAATGGAGCTGGGTCAAATTTATGTTCTAATAAAGGTATTTTTTGTCACTGCATCCAAAAGGAACATTGCTGAATTAACCAAAGCAAGTATTTTCCTAAGTCTATGGAATTTCAGTAGAAGATACTACCATAGCCTCTCCTATATGCATACTGAAGGTTTTTTTCCTGCTGTATATTAGTTTTTTTATTATTTGTTGTTTTACTTCAATAAAATTTTGAATTGTGTGAAACTTGAAATATATCCCACTGTCTTCAGCTGGGATGCTGACATGCCGAAGTGTGTGCTTAAGTGCTTTGCTGGAGGAAGACCTAGGTTACTTCTCATATATCTTTCTGTTGAAACCATCTCTGACTGATGTATGAGAATAGAAATTATGAAGATTGACTTTATAATTTATTAAGTATACAGTACTTGGTGCTTTAAAGCATAGTTGCCATTTGGGTGGGAGAAAATGAAGCACAAATAGTAGAGTGCAAGATTTAGAAAACTAATAGGCTGGCTCTATATGGATACTGTTTTTTTCTCTTAAAGCAGAACACATCAGAAAATATTTTTCAACACTCCTAAAATGTTTTCTGTTATTTTAGTTAAAAGCATATAGGTCTAACCCTATATACAGAAGCATGTTGACATTCTCCAGTATGGCAAAGTGAGTGACTGGGGGAGAGAACAACCTGCAGTTCTGGCTGTTCATTCCTGGCTGGAGGTGCAGCTGATGCCTGTGACAGGTTGTGTGGGTGGATTGTCACACCATCTTGCCATTCCTTGACTCGGTGCCAAGGGATGCAGGCCCCTAAATTGTACCAAGGATTCTTTCCAGCTTATCTTGGAATGATTGCATCTTTGCAAGGATCAGCGTACGGAGCACTTTGGAAGTAGAAGGCAGCTTTGCAATTCTTTTGCAGACTGGTGACTATGGGTGAGGTTTATCACAGCTCCCAGCTCGGGATGGGTAGAGTTTTCCCAGAGGTGGTACCGTGAGCCCTGAGTTAGGACTTTCAAACCCTCAGCTACAGCCAGTCTATTACAGTGTTTCCATTTTCCAAAGCCCCCAAATTATCCAAAAGTTGGTCTGAGGTATGGATTTGGTAATGTCATGTTTCATACTGAGGAGGACTTCTGTATTTCTGTGGTATGCACAAATCATTTAGCACAAATCATCTACAAGCACACCTAGAGCCTTCACTTTATACCTACATTCCAGATATAAAACCATCTGTGAAATAGCGCCAAAGTGAAGAACTTTCTGTGTATTTACATGGTAATGAGCACACTGAGGTTATAGCACGAGCAAGCAAAAGCAAGGTGGGTATATTGTATTCTGGTTCACAACCAATTTGCCAGTGCTTGATGCAAGAGTTCTGAGGTGCTTTGTGCCCTTATTTGTTATTTCTTAGGATGCTCACCTGTGATAGTGCTGTGTGAGAATGGCACCCAAGTGTGACCTTCTAGAAGGTAAAAGCTGAGTGCTTTGGGGAAAGGCACTTGGTATTAACTTGGGAATTCTGTTCTGCTGCACACATGATCTGATCATCAGTCTCTGAAAGCTTTCTGCTAGAGTATTTACAAGAATACTGGTATCAACAATACAGTGCTTGTTCACTCATCCTTCACAAGCAGTAGGTCAGGAATAGTGGAAGACACTGCAGGTGAATTGTTTTTTAATAGTTTCTCTTATGTATTTAGTTTTGTTTGATTTGGAAAGCCAAATGTTACTATGTGTTTGCATTTAGAGAAAGAAGGCTCAAGAAATGCAGTTTATGCTTACAGCAGATGGTAGGGGTTCTTTCAGCAGGTAGATCATTCCAGTCTCAGATCAGATGTGCTTATCTTAGGCAGTTCCATCGTGAACAGAAGAAGAGTTGTCAACCTCGGTCTTGTTTCGTGGAGATTAGATTGAGTTTTCTTTTGCCAGATAATCTGGTCCCATCCCATTGAGCAATCAGAAATTAAGAACCAAAAGCTAAAACTGAAATCAGTAATGGATATGAGGAACCAGTATGGGGTGTGTGGGATGAAGAAAGTAGAAACAGACGACGCTACTGGTTGCTGATGGTAGCAGCTTCTCCTGATAATAGTGTAAAATGCACCATCTTGTATTAGCTGGAGTTTCCAAGCGCTGAAGGCTTTTTGTCAAGTGTATCATGGACTATGGTTCTACCAAGATGTAAGGCAGGCATGAATAGTCAAGGTCAAGCCATTGTCTGCATAGATGGACAAATTCTTCACCACACAGACATGACAGAAAATTATACTTGTGGCTGTTGCTATTCTGAGAGTTTGATGTCAGACAGAAATTCAAGTATATGCTTAAAGTGAGGACAGAGCTGGAGAATAATGTGTCTTTGTCTAAATCATTGCTAAGGAGATTTCAGAAACCATTCCCCAGCCCAGCAACATCAACTCTGTTTTTTTCAGGTCCACTCTTAAGAACCTGTTCTTCATTCTTATGGTGTTCCTAACTGTACTTTGGGCCATCGTGACATTGGTATTGATCTTCATAGTTCAGTTTCTTCTTGATTAAGTGGTCTGAAAAAAAAGTCAGCACCCTGTTCTTCCAGAGTTCCCAGAGCCTGGCGGCTGCCTGGATGCTGAGCCTGACCCACAGCCAGAGACCCAGGACTTTCTGAGTCCCTCATATTCAGATATTTATCCTGCACACTTGAAGATCACAGGTCTGGGGCAGGCTAACTCATGGCAGTGGGGGGAGACTCCTGGACACGTATTCCTGGCATGGCTGCCCAAAGCCACAGCACCTGGCAGGTACCTCTGGAAGGGAGGTTTTAGTCCTTTGTATTGCTGATGTGGGCAGCAAAGCTATTAACTGTGCCATTAACCTGTTTTGATTAGCAAGACCCAAGAGCCGTCTGCTTTGAGGAGACTAAATAAAAGATTCAGATTAAAAAAAAATCAAAAAGAGGAAATTCACTATGAACTGAAAGCCTTGCTTTGCGGGCAGGTCTACTTCTGCATTTCGATGCATTTCATGTAGTCTGCCTCACTCTTCTCTTGCTTTCTAGTGAGAGAATGAATCCTTAGATGAACCTAGGATTGTGCCTCTATTACAAAATTAAGCAGATGCGAAAAATAGAGAGAGAGAAGCAGTTAGTGTCTGAAGGCAAGAATAACAAACTCATATTTTATTAGACATCAGAGACTCCAAAAGGAGAGAAGATATTGGGAACCAGACCTCATCACTTTCATATCTCCAAAATTACTTTTTGTCTCATATTCTGGGAATTCCTTTTACTGCATGACCAGGAGGTCAAGGGAGGTGATTCTCCCCCTCTGCTCTACTCTTGTGCACCCCACCTGGAGCACTGCATCCTGCTCTGGGACTCCAGCATAAGGAGGACATGGAGCTGCTGGAGTGAGTCCAGAGGAGGTCACAAAGATGATCAGAGGGCTGGAGCACCTTTCTGATAGAGACAGGCTGAGAGAGCTGGGGTTGTTCAGCCTGGAGATGAGAAAGCTCTGGAAACCTTACAGTGGCCTTCCAGTATGTAAAGGGGGCTTACAAGAGAACTGGAGACGGACTTTTTACAAGGGCATGGAATGACAGGACAAGGGGAAAGGCTTTAAACTGGAAGAGATAATTCTTAATTAGATATCAGGAATAAATTCTTTACTGTGTGGGTGGTGAGGGACCTGGAACAGGTTGCCCAGAGAAGTTGTGGGTGCCCCATGCCTGGTTGGATGGGGTTTTAAGTAACCTAGTGTAGTGGAAAGTGTCCCTACCCATGGCAAGGGGTTTGAAACTAGATGGTTTTTAAGGTCCCTTCCAACACAAACCATTTTAAGATTCTATGATTCTATGATATGGGAAAAAATCTTGTCTTAAGTAGACGTCAACAGTAGGACAGCATTATTCCTATACTAAATCCAAAACACAGCACTGTACCAACTGCTGAGAAGAAAATTAACTATATCCCAGAATCTGGAATGTGAAGAATGTGAGTTTTATGTTGAAGCATAAAGTTGGAGAGTGAGGAATTGACTTCTGTGCTTTGCCTGTGTTGGTGCTGAAACAACACACATGATAGTGCATGTGAACTATTCTTTAAAATTTTACCCAATACTGAGATTTCTGCAAGAAGAATAAACTATTTAAAATAGTTTTTCCCTCAGATAAATTGTATGAGAAATGTTTTGGGCGAAGTTTAACAGTCTTACAGCTGTTTAAATTTTTCATCCAACTGATCAAGAAGTGGATGAAGCTTGAAAAGGCGATCACACTTTGACTGGTTCGTGGGGTAAACATAGAGATATTCGTTGTCATAGAGAGATTTCACGAAAAGTAAGCACTGCTTCGAGTTAATGCAAAGTGAAATTAGGTGCATATGTAGTTGATTAGGTAACAAATCCAGGGACATAAACAATAAACATCATGGGTGGGAGCTCTTGAGTCGTGGGCAACGCAACCACAAGTTTTGTATGCAGAAGACACAGAACTGACTCTCTGGCTAAAGGCAATTTTGTCTGGGCTGCAGAAGGGTTATGAGGATTCCTACTTGGAGGAAGATGCAGCACTGAAAAGGGCTTTGTTATCTCCTCTTGAGCAGTTGGGACATTGCCTTCACTCGGATGTAGTGGTATGTGTTCATGCCTATGTGCCGAGACTGGAAAGCAGTGCTATTCAGGGCTGCATATGACAGCTCAGAGCTTGGCCAGTGCATGGCATATCCTTCCCACTTAAGCAGAGCTTGTTCTCAAAAGCCCAGTATTCACAGGAATTCCTGGCCAAGGGTTGAGTGCCAGCTTGTAACAAATCTGAGGCTTCAGACAATGGATAATCAATGAAGCTAGAGATGAACAATACCCATGTTGTTGCATGCTATTCCCAGTGTTTTCCTAGATGCTCACAGTGTTTTTAGACCATCTCTGTCTGTGGTAAAAACGTACTGTGTTGTGCTGAATCCTTACGGCACAGTAATTTTTACTAGACTGAGGTTTCAGTTTACTTAATTGCCTAAGCTAAGAGAAATGTATAGTTACTGATGTGTGAAGTGGTTCAGTTTTTATTTGGTTCCATATTTGGTTGTTCTTTGCCTGGCTGTAGCCATGCTGCTCATATAATGACTGGGATTATTTCCCAGCACCCTGTGCTAGGTGGATTTTTGTACTGCCAATAGTAATTGTCTGGTAAGGGTATAAAAAATTTCAGAGTCTCGGTAGAGTTATTGTTTTCTAACATCTTGTCTCTGAAAATACCCAACTAGTAAAGAAAATGGGACTACAGCTGTAAATGGGAAAAGTGACAGGAGGACCACTGATAATAATTTCCATAAAAGTAGGGATCAGGTCAGGTTTTAGTGTGGTTAAATGTGTAGAAGAAAAAAAAATGGATCTGAAAGGCAATACAGATGTTAGTATTCTACAGCAGTTTCTTTCCTTCCTCATTGTCACCCTTTCTCCATGGCTCTGAAATTCTCCTCTGCCTATAACAAAAATTTCTGTTTTATTTCAATTCCCCACATTGCATTCTGAGATACAGGGGCAACATTAATTGTTGCAGAAACTCTAGTAACCAGTGCATCTTAACTGGGATAAAACAAGACACAATTTGGCTCATAGTATGGACAAGGACAGTCATGTATAAAATTTGTTAGACAGCCATGATTTACTAGAAAAAGAGTAATTCTTCCATGCCTAATGGCTTCTGCCATGTGTTAAAATACAGCTGTTATTTTCATTATACATTATATGAAGTGAAGACCAATCTTGTTACAGAAGCAGAATAGAAATAGTTTCCTTGACTGAAAAGCATGTGTTTGGTAAACAAAAATTACAGACTCAAGCCACAAAGCTTGGTTAATACACTTACTGTTCCTGGGCTTCGGAGTTCATTCCATTGAACACCTTGTCCTATGGTTACAGAGTTTATTCTCTCCAAAAAGCTACACGAGTTGTTCAGAGTGATAATGTGATCAGCAAGTGCAGGGAAAATAAAGGTATTATTTCTCCCTTTAGTTCTAGACCATCTGCAAAGGATTCTTGTAATTGACTGGAGAATGAAAATAAAATGCTGTGGAACCCTTGCCTGTTCTGTCAGCACAGAGTCTGTGTTAATTGATTTCAACAAGTGCCTCAAGCACCACTGACACCTCTTTTTCACTATTGCCTAGTGATGGTTGTCTCACTGAGGTTATTACCGAGTCTGTACTGATTTTTAGGTGACCATAGCCGAAAATATGGTTTTGGATCCAAACTAACATACTCAAGGTAAGTGTTTGTGGAAAGGGAGTTAAAGGGCTAGTATTTACCAAAGATAATTTTTATGGCTATTATGTTTAGTAGCAATTTTGTGTTCAATATAGAATAGTGTAAATAAATAGGCATTGTGCTTTTCTGAGGATTCAAAAAGAGTACATTACTGCCCTGAGGTAGTTACTGTGTGAATCAGACGTGACACAGGAAGGGTGAGGACTACGAGTCCTCACAGATGGGCAGGTGAGCATGATGTGTGGGGGTAGGTTGTAAATAACTTCTGCTCTTCAGATGAATTAAGAGTGAGAGGGAGTGACATGGAGGGGCAGAGAGGGAGTAGCTGGAAAGCTGATTGAAAGCAGCAACTTTTGAGTAGGGCTAGAAGAGAGAAGTTTGTAAGGTTCATGTTTTGAGGCGACGGAACTTTATGAAGTGTGCGCTGGGTCCACGTGGAGTTAAGGAAGCACACAGCAGAATTCCGCAGCGTTCGCAAAACACCCACTGAGGCTTCAAAGACATTATACAGTGCCCTGGTTAGCCTTGTTAACTTTATTGAGTGTGCTTTGAGGACATGCAGACTTTCAAAGTATGTGAAAACCACTTTTAATAATTAATTGGCTTACTCTCTCCCACCTATTGTTTCATATCTAATAAAAGGCAACAGCAAGTCGTTGCCAAAGAAAACAGATACAATAATATTTAGGTTAGTTGGGTTTGAGATATGACAGGGTAAAAAGGATATCCCCAAAGATCTTGAAACTTAAGTAATCCCCATTTTTTGTCCTGTCTTATTTCTCCCATGACTGTCATAGGGTGTGCTCTTAAACTAAATTTTCTCTGATCTAGTAAGTGGTTTCGGGAAGATCAGTCCATTTTTAGAGTGCGTCTGTATGAACTAATTTATAACTGGAAGCATGTTTCAACTTTACTGTGTCGGGGACATGCTGAAATTTCCAAGTGATAAAATGACTTTTTCCTTAAGCAGAGCAGCCATCATCCACATTATCATCTACATCCCTGCACACATGGTGTGGCACAGGAAATGGCACACCATCATCAGATGGCTGTTAAGATGGATGCAGGGAAATAGCGAGGTTGCTGGCATGGCCTCAAAGACAGACATCCACAGATGTTCTGTAGTCACTTCAGTGCATGTAGTTCAAGTGTGCCTGTTGTGCACTTGGGGAAATTTTTGCTTCAGCAGAGAACTCTTAAGTTTGGAGGACGTCATGAATATGTTTCCAAAGGGAGAAAGGAGGAGGGAAGGAAAGCCATGCAGGTTTTCAAGAGACGGAGAGGAGCAAGGCAGCAACAGAGTTGGACTTCGTCTGCCTCCCCCAGCAGGGAGGTGGCTAATGCGGTGACACTTGCTGTTGTGGTCTTACTCAAAGTATAGTCTTACTGGACCTTAAAATGGGATCCAAAGGTGCCACTTCTTGAACTTGTCAAGAGGACACACCTTGCGCGGAAGATAAATAATTGATGAATCAATTCAGAGAGAGGCCATGTGGAGGTTAGAGCACCAGAAGAGATCAAGTTCAGTGTGGCTCAGGAAATCTTTACAAGAAGGGTTATACCACAGGACTGTCATGAGATAATCAGCCAGATCAGCATCAAAACTGGGATCATCTTGTGCTGGGAAGCGCTGCTCAGGACAGGAAGAAGGCTCTGGGCTCTCTGGTCTGCTCTCTGCTGTGCGTGTTCTGCCTCTTGGTAAGACTCAAAAACTTTCTCTCTTTAGGCAGTGTTTCACAGTCATATGCTTTTGCATGCTGCTGCACACAGTACAGTCACTGAGGTCTTGCTAACTGATCAAGTGATGCAGTCACACTTGTATTTAACTGCTGTTGTTTCAGACTTAGCTCCTCACAGCAGGTTATGTTTGGTCACTCTATCCTATTGACTGTGGCATTATTCCCGATAGCCGGGAGCATCCATCCTGCATGTTTGTCTGCAGGTTCAAGCAAAGCCCATGGAAAGATGTCATTCTGCAACGTCAGTCTGTATTTCACAAGTGACTGTGCATGTTACCTGTGATCATATCATGACACCTCTTAGTCATACATCCACATCTGATGGTAGTAACTGGGAGAGACTAGAGACAGTAAGATCAGAAAACCGTAGATAACAAGTGCGTATGTATTATGTACTGTGTGTTGTTGTTATTATTAAGAACTAGGAGCAGGAAGACACAGTGACACAACAGTTAACAGGGACCTAAAGCATTACTCTCTTATTTACTGATAGAGGTGACTTGTTTCTCACCTACACTAAGGAAAATTACAGATGAATCTGTCATAGGTAGAACTTTTGCCATTTTTTAGAGGCAGGTCAGAGCAGTTGCACCTGTTGACACACAGTTTTGTGGTATCAATAGTCTCACTATGCAGTGTGGGCCTTGTTTTGTCGTACATCTGTGGCAGAGACTGTCACAACTACCCAGAACACTGTGAGAAGTACAGAAGTTCAGCAGCCAGGGTCAGGACCTCTGAAAGGTGCTGTGGAGATCACTGCAGAGAATTTAAAAGGTGAGGTACCAAATGATAAGTACAGAAACGCACTGTGCACAAAGCTGTTCTGTGCACAAACAGAAGTGTATGTGTTGTGCAGAGTAAAGGCAGAAAAGGTTGAGTTCTTCTTCCAGCCAACACTTGTTGTGTTATAGTGCTACATAAAATAATGGGGGAAAAGCATATGTAGAGCAGTGAGGCAAAAATAATAAAACTCATATGTAAAAGCCAAACCAATGTAAAATGCATAAATACAACAATGGGATCTCGTGATAAATTTTAAATGCTAAGTTACAGAAAAGAAGAATAAGGCAGTTCATCCCTTTCTCTCAGTAAGAATGAGGGAGTGGGACCTGCTTGTATGAGAGGCCACTGCTTGATCTATAGTATGTGGAGGCACATTTGCCATAGGTAAAATACTATTCCAATACTCCGTCTGTCCAGATGGTACTGGATGCCAACGCAGTACTGGCCCCAGAGAGGGACAAAGTCTGACCTCACATCTGTAGTCTGTTACTATCCTCTTTTCTGATCTCCTTTCAAACCAGTGCCAGGGTGTGCTGGTCGTGCTCCTGTGGACTTGGCAACAGAGAACAGAGACCACACCCTTGCCAGGAGTATTACTGTACCTCTCTGACAGCAGCTTTAATACTTTAGCATCAGCCCAGATCTGTAAGGATCAAAAGATTAGTAAATTTATAAATTTAAAAAGCACAAGGTTTGGAAAAGGGATTCTAACATGCTAACAACATCGTTAAAGCTGAGATCTAGTATTTGACTTCATAGTAGGCTAAAGACAATTTCGTGTTCTACTAGCAAAGGAATTTCACCATGGTTTTCACATGCATGTTATATTTTACTGACTTAAAATCATTGTTGACCAAGTAAAACTTGTTATGAGTAGAAACTATGCAGGAGGGAGTGGAGAGGTACAGATTGTTAAAAAATAATCCAGAGAAAAGTGTATTAGTAGGTTCAGATGAGGTGAGATGTACATTGTCAGTGCTCTAACAGCTTACAGAATTCTTACATTTACACACCTAGGAGAATGACATTCTGTAGAATCAATGGGAAATTGAAACTCACTTCTGTCTTTCAGAGCTGTAAGAGAACAGTTTTGAGCAGTATAATTTTGGGAGTAATTTTCACATTTGGAAAAAAAGGAAGGAACATGGACAGGTCTCATTTTGAAATAAATCTGATGGTTTAAAGTTTACTAAAATAACAATTTTACTGAACATGCATAGTCCAAATCTTACTCTATTCCACACAAAACCCTCTAGAAAGTCCCTTGATGAGATTTTGTTCGGGATTAGGAATTATCCTTCCTTGGAGCAGGGGAATGCTGTAAATCTTCCAGTTCGTTCTTGTATGATTCTGGAAAATGCTTTGATGCTTTTTAAAATGAAATGGCATCTACAGAGAGTTTTCAGATGCACTCAAACTCCAAAAGTTGATGTGAATTACCTGACAGTCATCTAAAATGAATGCAACTATAAATAAAATTACTCACTGTAGTCTCACATGCTTGCATGATCAGATCTTGGAATCCTGAGGGTCTGAGTGAGAAGTACCATCTCCCTTTATGTAATTAAACATTGCTGCTACAATGAAACCTGTACACTTACGTGTTCACGTAGCAGGAAGTATAATATTTCAACAGCATAAAATTGCATCCCCTCTGTATCAAAAATAGTCTTCGAGCTCAGGTTAACAACAGCGTGCTGGGGATGTGATACCTAATCTGCATCTATCTTTGGTAGTAGATAGTTGATATAAAGTGTTGGTGTAATAACTGGTTTGAAGCACCTTAAAAAGGAAATATATTTTGAAGTTGAAACTTTTGGCTAACTTGCATTTTCCAAGGTTGATATATTTAAAGAGGTATTTCATTATAATGCAATATTTCAAATTCTAAGTTGTCTTTTTTAGAAGGGATGTGTAACAGTGTCAAGTGTTGCAGTTGATAGCGTAGCCTTAGCCTGCACAACGGATTTATAAGAGCAGAATTCTTTGTCCTCTTGCTCTTGCTGGAGTGTCAGTTTGAAGAGTAACACATCTGTAATAGAGTCAGGTTGCTTTTTTATCAGCAGCTGATGGTGACACTCTCAAGAAAGGGCCGAATTCATACCTACAAATACATTTGTCAACAAAATATGAGCATGCGAGACAACAGTTCAGTCACATTTCACTTTCATTTTTTCTCTTTTGTGCTAGGGAGTAACTTTCAAGTGTCAGCTCTTTCAGCTGAGTGCCAGCCTTTTTATAATTTGCTGCAGCATGTCAACCCCCTTAGAATTACCATATGTTAGCTGTTTACCATGTCGACTGAAGCATGCGCATTGAGCTGCTCCCCTTTGCCCTACCTGTGTCGCTCCTGGTGACAGCCAGGTGATTATTTTAGCTGACAATTCAGCCACCGTCAGGAATGCCCCAGGTGTATTTGCTGTGGCTGTGCAGAGTCTGGGAAGGTCAGCCAGTCACAGAGCCAGGCAGCGGGAGGAATGAGGCTGGGTGGTAGATGTGCTTGGCAGGCTGGCTAGTGAGCAGGAAGACTTACAGGCCTAATCCCTTCCTTCCTTGTCTGAATATTTAGGCAACCAGGAGACAGTTACACTGTAGGCTGTGTGATCTCCGTGGGAATTTGCTTCTGAGAAGTCCTGGCTACGGAAGCAGGAGAATCTGTTTATCCTAATGTCTGCCTGAGTTTTTGGCTAATGCTGTCCCTATAGGATGTTAACACCCAGCAGATATTTGAAATACTGCAATAACCCTAATTTCCCTGTCCTCACTGTCAAAAAGAAGAATGACAAAGGGCTTTATGCATGGAAAACCTTGTGTTAATAATGGTAATGTGCCAGTGTGTATCTGGTTTTGGACTGTATCCTGTGGTTGGTTCCTGACTGTGAACTGGAGCTTTTGCTGGCATTTCCCTGTGTCTGACATTCAATTTGGACCTGTACTGCAGAGGGAAACAGTAGTAAGCTAGTAACGCAGTGCCAGATAGTAAGAGGATGACAAGTCTTTTCCAGTCTTGTGTGAATGCTATTGAATGAGCAGTCAGTGTGCTAGGGGCCAGTGAGCCAACAAATATGTTCAGCGTTCCCAGAAAATAGTCTTCGGAATAGTAGGAGGTGTGATTACGAAGGGGAAGCATTTGAAAGCTATAGATAGTGGAGTTAGGCAGGAGAAGTGAGCTGGCAGGAAGGCGTTTTGAAGCGAAATGGGGCTCTGTGAAAGCCTTTCCCACAGCAGCTCTGCCCGTGCAGCCTGCACATCCCGCTAGCGTGGAGCTGATGGGGGCAGGAGACTGCCAGCACATTTCCCTGTGGGAAAAGAGGAATGAACGTTATAGGGAAGTGTCAAGGACACACACACATGGCATGGACACAGAGAAGTCTGAGCAGGGGACAACAGAACTGCAGCTCTAGCAGTGACCAGGACCGACTGTGTGTATTTCTGCTGCTTTCACCAATTCTCTGCATACGGTGAAAGTGAGTTTTCTAAAGCTGAATTGTCTGACAATCTCTCCTTTTATACTTAGCTGTATTATTTACCCATTTTGAAAATGTTTCACTAGGGGATAACTTGTGTTATGGGTTGGGAGATCATGATGGGTTTGGTCAGCTTTCCAGAGTACAGCAATTACTGTGTGAATAGAGGTGAACATGACGGACAGGCTGGGTGGCTGGTCTCTCTAACCTGAGCATGAGTTTTCTCGTGTTTATGTGCATACTTCTTCTCTGTGATTAGCCTCAATGGAAAGGCCGTCACCAGGGTCCTGCTGGCAGCAGCAGCTTAATAGGCAAAATGGAGAGGGTTAGGTGTTCTTCTGTCTTTTTCATTTTTCATTAAATAAGGCAAAATATACAATAAGTGAAGTCTGATTTGCATGGAAATTTGTATGCATGTGTATTAGATCTGAATGTTAATGTGGGAAATTACTTTCTTTCAACTCAGTGGCCTGTATGTTTGATTTTTAGAATTATTTGCTTCTTTGTAACTTTCAGTAAGTTTCTGTTGCAATATAGTGGATCTAAATTCCTTGAGAAATACTCAAGCACTTGTGGCCTAGTAGATAAGGATGTTGTTGCCTTCTATTGGGAAGTATTTTTTATTAAAATCCATTGGCAGCTTTTCGATAAATTCCTCTTTTCTTTCTCAGTCACATGTATTATTACAAGGATTAAAATAAATGCTGTCATTAAGAAACACCATGCCATAATTTAAAACTTTTATTCTATAGGCAAATATCTCTGTGTGTCTGTATGTGTAAAAGCCAGTTTTCACTGGATTTTGAATGCAGCTAAGTCTTGGAATGAACTAGCAAATATCCTTTGTTTAAACTTAACAATGATTGTATTTGATATTTGCAGAATTAATTTTTTATAGCAGTTTTCATTCTATCTCTTTTGTGTTCTGGGTACAGTGGGGCAGCTTACTTGCAGCTGAGTTAAAATCTGTGGTTTAACAGCAGTTTGACTTGCCAAGGCAATAAACTATCTCCAACAAATGGAGGTGCTATCAAGGTGAAACATATTAATTTTGTAACAAATCCCTGTGTTGCTGATGGAAAGTAATTCAGAAGAACTACTCCCTGCTATGCGTGGAGGCTTCATGAATTTCAGGATAATGGAGATAACACTCTCTAAGGGGTCTGCTGAAATATACCCTTTCTCGAAGCACTGTCTGAATTCTTCTTGGAAGTATTTGTGGATCAGAAACTGGCTGTGGCCTAACTACACTTTCATTTGCTCTTCTTTAACAAAAGGTATAATTTTAAACTGACTTTAGGAATTTGGTGAAAAATCCTGTGTGGATACAATTCAGTTAAACCTAGCTAATACAAATTTAATATGCATGGCTAATTTATAGATATAAGCTAAGCTAACAGAGTAAGTTTTTAACTGTTTACATAAATCAGTTTTTAAACAGACAAGGAAAAACTTTCATATAGTACAAGATTGAGAAGATAGGGACTGTTTACCTTGGAGAGGAAATGAATCAGAAGTGAGATGATAAAAGGTTACAGACAACGAAGGTGTAGGCTTTACAGAGCAAGAAATGCTATTCTACCATCAGGGAAGAACAAGGAGCATTCAGTGAAGGTTAAAAGTGGCAAAGTCAAAAGGAAGTCAGAAGAATTTCTCTGCCATGCCAGGAACTCATTGCTGATGGAAGTTGAAGTTGCTGGATAACTCTGAGGGCAAGAGTTTAACAGGGTAGGCTTAGGCACATGGTTTAAGGGTCGATTTGGCAGCGTTAACTGTTGGACTCCATGATCTTAGATGTCTTTTCCAACCTAAATGATTCTATGATTCTATCCAATTGCAATGGTAGGGATTAGACAAATGAAAAGAATGGTGGGAAACGTAAGTGCCTGTTTGTTTGAAGCAGCTCTGTTTATTGATGAGGTCCGTTTTTACCCATATGTAGCTGCTTGTGCAATCTCTTGGTTGCAATATTGTGTCTGGGTAGATATCCAGTAGCAATTTCTTGTTACTATACAGATTACCGCAATTGTGCCCATTTCCTTCCAAAATCACATTGTGTCTGCTTATTTCTTAAAAGCCACAGCAGACTCTTTTGTGGTCTCATTAGGAATTTGAATCATTGCATTTCAGTGTTTCTAAGGAGTAAATGCCACAAATTTGTCTCTAAAGGTGACTGTCTCTCCTCCAACACGTGGATAATAGCAAATACCTTTGTCTGGTTACCACAATTTGACATAGGAGAGACCTGGAAAACATTCAGTGTTGCATAATGCTTGGTTCTTGGGAGTGCAAGTGCATCGTAGGACAGGGTGGTTTGCTCATGGTTATAGCTGCTAATCGAACGAACAGGGATGACAGAGCTCTCCAGAGGACTCCTGGCTAGTATCACAGTCTAATGGCAGGGCCCCTGTAAATTGCCACAGAGAAGCAACACAGATGGAGCAGGAAAATGAAGATGACCTGTTCTCACCCGCTGGCATACGCTGGTGACTCTGGTCTCTTAGACGTATCATGACACCGCTTGAACACACTTCCTAGAGCCTAAAGGGGAGTGGATTTTGCTGAGCAAACAGAAAAGCCTAGAATCAGGCTTTTGAGTTGGATTTGTGGAGATCATGGGAAAGACTGCAGTGCAGAGTTAACCAGCATTTCTGGATTGGTCCCCGTTCAGCCTGGTGAGCTGTGTGCTACACGGATGAGAGGTCTGGAAAGTGACATTTTTTTCTCATGGGTTCCAGTCTTTTTGTTGCTTACTGCTCTGCACCAGACACTGAGAGTGTTTCTGCTGCCTCTTGGCTCTCCTTAGTCAGCAGCTGCTGCTTTTTATCTTTGGAAGCAGCCTAATCATCTCCCCTGGTAGTCAGCGAGGTTGCGCTGGGACCCGGATGCTACCTGAGTCTTCTGTGTCACTGGTGCAGACTGAACATCGTGGCAGCCCAAGAATGAGTGTGCTGTGCTATTTCTTTTGTCTCACGTGCTCAGCTAACCCTGCCAGGTTTTTTGATCCACACACGAGTTCTCTCACTTTTTGCTGTTTATGATAGAATGAGGTCACAAGTTAAGTCTGAGGCCATTCAATCATTCACGTTGTCTCGATCACTTACCCTCATATCCCACCATCCTTAGTCATGCCTACAGTATCAGTAGACTGATTGTACTACGGTGGAAAGACCTGACATGCAAATCTGCCATTGCTCATTATTGTGGCCTGCTTTGTGTGCCAGGTCTTCTGACTGTCTCTCAAACTATGTACTCTACAGAGTCACAGGCTGGTGACAATGACCCAGTTATACTCAAAGTCTGAGAAGTTCCCTCTATTTTTCTAGCCCTCCGCCCCCCTTTTTTTCTTTTTCTTGGTTTTGTTTGGGTTTTTTGTTTGTCATTATTCTATTTTTCTTCATTAATGTAAGTGAGGTCTAGACACTGGGCAAGAGAAAGCCAATATTAACTTTTTGCCCACTACTTTCTTCTCCTCCTCTCCATTTCTTCTAGTCCGTCTTTGTGGATCTCTGAAGATGCAGCTTCATCAGATCCAACACACTGGAGGGAGAGTTGATGGGTCAGTGGGGGAGGTGAGCTGGTTAAAAGCATTTTTCAAAAAAAAAATTATTAGAAGAATTTCAGATTTGATCTTATTTCAGTAACTCAGAGACAGGTTCTCACAGTCAGATATGGATTAATGGCAAGCTGAACGGGAGGCTGTTTTGTGAAGATACTCCTTGCAGGAGTGTTTGATACCCTTGCTCTTTGGCAGTTGGTGTGGAGCCAAGACCTTCAGAACTGTGTAAGTCCCAGCAGTAAATGGTGCTTACCTGTTAGGTCCTCAGGAAAAAGCCTAGAGATTTCAAAAGGTCACATAGCTCTGGAGAGGTAACAGAACCAAAGGTGTGAAAGCTCTGGTTTCACAGTCTGTGGCAGTGTGGCTGCCAGGAGGGTGCTCAGCTGTCCTGGAGCGCTGGCCCTGGGAGGCATGACAGCTGCTTGGAGTAAATGATTTGCTCCTCAGGCTCATGGCTACTGCTGACATCAATACCAGTTTCCCTCAGGCTCGGAGAAGTGGTGAGGATCACCTCCCTCCCAAAGCAGAAGCCTGCAGACTATCCCAGCCATATGGTAGTGGCAGCTTTAAAAATTTTAATCCATTCGCTAAAATACTGCTTCAGTCTAAAGGAAGATGAAAGCACATGGAAAGTAATTCCTGGTGAACATGAACTGCTGTCTTCTGGCTGGCTCCAGAGGGGAGCCTGAGAACAGCTTGCCAGCTGCACTGGGGAGCAACTTCTCCCATTAAAGGGATACAGCAATGCATTTCTCTTCCCAGCTGGCATTCAGTGCAGCTCATGTTTATGGCACTTCCCGGTGGAAGCAGAGCTCTCCAGAGGACCCCTGGCTAATAACACAGTCTAATGGAAGGGCCCCTGTGCTGAGCGATGCTGAGGATGGAAGCATGAGCCTTACAGCTCACACTGGCCCCGTAAGTAAAAGCTCTAATGATTCATTTCCTTCGTGGATGGACTGTAGAGAGGCATGTGTAACATACAGTTACAGCTAGGACGATAGTAAAACCAATATAAAACAAAACTGTGCCAGTAAAAGGAACACTAAAAAAATGTCAGGGAAGAAATAAAGCAAAGGTGATACATGGCTTATTCTACAACCAGGAGGTGTTTGTCAGATGCTGAGGATGGAAGCATGAGCCTTACAGCTCACACTGGCCCCGTAAGTAAAAGCTCTAATGATTCATTTCCTTCGTGGATGGACTGTAGAGAGGCATGTGTAACATACAGTTACAGCTAGGACGATAGTAAAACCAATATAAAACAAAACTGTGCCAGTAAAAGGAACACTAAAAAAATGTCAGGGAAGAAATAAAGCAAAGGTGATACATGGCTTATTCTACAACCAGGAGGTGTTTGTCAGTCTTTCTCATGGGAATATCGGGTTGTAATTCTGAGATAAGTAACATTAATACTAAAATAGCATTTTGTGCCCGTATACAAATACTGGGTTTAGGAGGGTGGTAGTTTTAGAAAAACTCTTTTCTGATGCTTACCTATGGCTCTTTTTGAAATATTGTTTGCACGCTGAAATATACTGCAAGTACGAGTCTATGTCCTGTATTTAGATCTAATGTTACCATGACTGTAAAATAACCCATTTAGAATAATACGCAATCGAACTCCATTAATATTGTGTTGTAGCCTAAAATTTCTGCTGTAGTGAGGTTATTTTTATGTAAATAGAGAAGTTGGGATTGTAAAGTAAACAATTTCTATTCTGTATTCAGCAACTGAACTATATTTCTTTTTGACACTTTTGCAAAACGTGTTACACAGGATTAGTAAAAAATCACTCACTGGAGCTTTTATATTTAATTTCACACGGCTGTGCTAACTGAAAGAGGCACTACTATGTTAGAAATACAATATTTTCTTTGTTTGGAGAGAGGGATGTTACCTGTGGTTTGCTTACTTGTAGTTAGTGGTTGTTACTGGGAATGCCAACATTTTGGAGCTGAAATTAATAAAGTTGAGATACATTAGGCAGAAAAAAATACAAAAAATGTGGTTTTTTATGAAAATTCTGTTATAGGTCATAGTATAGCTATGTATCATTCTTCAGCTACTGAAATGTAAAGTAGGTAATTGGAAAATGCTTAGGTTTTCTGACTCCCTAGGATACTAATAATCATACTTCTGGTACAAACACTGCATGTCATGATCTCACCAACTGAGCCTGCTGCTGATGTGATACTGGTACCATCAAATTTGAGGCCATACCAAATGTGGTTAGGTGCTGTCACAGTAAATTTAACCCTCGTCCATTAGGGAAACAGGCCAGGTGAAAGGTCACTTCCAACATCAGAGTGGCCATTTAATGCTTTTACTTCCTCTAATTGGAAATGATAATCAATGAGAATCATTTATAAAACTTGTCAAGAGTAGTGACTCTCTGCTTAAAATGACACTTCTGCCTAAGGCACTGTAATTGCAATTAGGTTGATGCCAAATGATCATAATGGGATTCAGAACTTAATGATGTGTATGGTTAACCTGTTTGCAGTACTTGGCAAACAGACCTAAGCAGGTTTTTTCTCTGATAGGAACTTCACTGCGTTTGACCTTTTGTCATCCAAGGATTTGACTGAAGTATTCCCTTCTCTGGAATTAGGTGCGTGAGTGAAACATTTCATGGGCCTGCTTAACTATTCATCGGTGCTACAATAGCAATTAATGTCTGTGTAAGCAAACCTTCTATTTTAAAGGTCATTAATTTTCTTTACATGATACAGCTCAGAGATCCTGCTACTAAAATAAGTGGTAGCTGGAGGTACTGATTTGTGAGGGAGGATTAAAAATACTAAAAATCTAAAGATTAGCTAAGTGATGACTAGGAAAGGTTGTGATATAAGTCTTCCTCCTGGTGGTTTTGTTTGTACTGTATATTTGGCTGAAGGCTTTTGGCTTTTGTTTCAAGAAAGTCGAACTAGGTGTTCTAGTCACTCTTTGTCGTCTTGAAGTCCGTACATCCTACTTGCCTACTTCTTCAAAACTTGAGGAGAAATATGGTCTTTCTTTTCATGGATAACTATTTTACCCTACAGATGAACCAGTGGGGCCAGTTGTGCTGTAGACTTGAGGGTGTAAAGAACTTTTGGGTGGTGATGCAGCTCCAGTATGACAGCTGTGCCACTACATTGTTTTTCCGGGTCAGAGTGGAATCTCTGTCAGGCAGTGCTTGTTCCACGCAGAGGCTGCTTTGCAGTGGTGTCACATCAGTGTGTTAAGAGATCACTTTTTGCTCTGATGGAAAATATTCTTAGTCCTGGCTCTCCTTTACATCAGTTCCAACTCACCTGTATGGGAGTTACTTTGATTTTATGGCTGTAATAGGGGTAGGCTGCATTTCATTAACTTTATGAAGATCATGCTGAGGTGAAAAAAGGTTTGTATGGCAGAAGCTTTTCTCACTGATGAGGTTGATTCAACAGTAATTCCTCATATGGATCTGTTTTGGATTTGGCTGCTTCAGCTGGCAGCACAGTTAGTTCTGTAGCATCTGGAAAATGGCCGTGCATCATACATTACCATTATAAGAATACTTATTGCAGTATATTATTTATCTGTAGCAGTGCCCACTCTTTACTGGGGCTTTCCAAAATGTAAGAATATATTTACTCTGAAGTAATCACAACCTAAATAATCACTAACTTACCAAAATTTAGAAATTAACCATTATTGCCAACTAGATCCATAGAGAATATTTGATGGCATGGTTTAGAGTACATCAATTAAGAATTGCTGATGAGAATCCAACACAGTAAGTAACAAATTAATGGGAGGGCAAGCAGTGGAGCTTCTTGCAATATTTCAGTGTTTTAAAGCTCCATTTCTAAATTAGGAGAGTGTGCATTACCAGACTTTCAGCTTGTTACTGATCCAAAACTGAATGTTGCCCATTAAACACTATGGGACAGTGTCATCTTTGTGAGGAAACCACGTGAGGAACTGTGCAGGAGAAATTGATGTTTTCTTTGGCAATTAAAAAATAGGTATCTGTTTGAACCTGCGCAGAAGCTGAAGTGAGAGGAATGCAGAGGGAAACTGGTCAAAAGCAAAGGAGAATAAATGGAGCTGGACCTCAAAGCAAATGGGGTGAGGACTTCCGTGCCTGGCTTCTATGCCAAAGTCGTTAATAATTTTGCATCATATTTTCCTAAAAACTGATCAGCACTCTGAAGCGTGATAAACAAATTCACAAAGAAAATGGAGCTGAAGAATTCTCTTAAACAATATTCTGCAGTATACAGACTGCATTTAGCAAAGAGGAGTTTAAAGCATCACATGAAGCACATCTCCTGTTGGATTTGTTTTAGTTTTCTATTAGACATTTCTGTGAATGAGTGTAAGTTCTCTTCCCCTTAAGACTTCTGTTGACTGGCAGAAACCATCTGGTTAGATATTTTTATGCCTGTTTAATTGATAATCAAGACTGAATCCTGTTGAGAAAATCTGACTTGCCTGTTAGTAAACTCTATTTTCCCATTAAACTCTGAAGGCTAGAGTACAGAGAGAAACACATTCCTGACCTATAATAAAACTGGCAACCCTTACCTTCTGCTGGTATCTGTGAGTACATCCTCTTTAATCATGGTCTAATTGAGGCTTTGGTAGTGGAAGGGAAGAGGAGACTGTAAGAGCCTGAAGGGACAGTTTATCTTAAAATGCCAAGAAAAATTCCAGGGCTTCCTAGCACACAGAGCAAAATGAGTTATGTTCACCTGTTGGGAAGGGAAATTCAGCAGTTAAGGTAGACTTTGCTGTTCAAGTCATGAAACAGGGCCCCAGTGATGAGTATGGCTTAGGACTGATGAATGATTTATGGATGACTTTTGCTTTTTAGCTTCTGGAGGAATCTTCTTTTCAAGACTTTTCTGATGTTCTGCCCACCACCTTTCTGTAAAGGGAAATTTGCAAGTATGACAAAATACCTTGATTATTAGAACTGAAGGTTTAGGGGAAAAAAAACCCTAAATACCATAAAAGTAGGAATTTAATCATGAGAGTTAGCAGGAATGTGCCTAAGGCTTTTTTTTTTTTCCCTTACATCTACATATCTCTAAAGGGTGTGTACAGTGGAAAACTTACTGCTCTCTTCTACATGCCTTGTGTTCTTGCCATCTTCCCAGCCTGCTCCAGGTCTAACTGATGATAGCAGTAGTGCTTTCTACTGGATAAATACCACTCTCCAAATGTTCATAGTATGTTGGGCAGTAATTAAATTTAGAATGAAAAGGAGGGGAAAAACAAGTTTTTCTCCTGCAGTGGACATCCCCCAGGAGCTGTAGATTGTGAGGTGTCAGGGATTTGAACATACCAGTGGCTGGTCACAGCTGTGTATTGCTGTCATGCTAGTAAAGCAGTAACTTTTAGTTTGTAGACTCCCAACCACATAAAAGGCCATTAAGTTATCAGGGAGCCTGCATCTAACCTGGAAAAGTTGTAAGAAGCTGAAAGAGGCAGAAGGATAGGTGGTGTGTGGCTGGGCGGTTGAATAAACTTGACCCAGGAAATAGCCAAGTGTGGAAATCTGTTCTCCTACTCCCTCTTTGCTGAACTCCCTGTCCCTCCCCATGTGGTCTTCCCCCCCCTCCGCCCCTCTTCCTGGCCACTCCCTCGGGTTCTCCCCATTTGTTCTGTACCCTGGTCCCATCCCTGTACCGCCCCTGTGCCTTGGGACTATTGGTCCATGTCCTTTCTCTGCCCCTCTCACCCCCATACAAAATCCGACCTGATACCATGTGACGCCCTCTCTGCAGGGGCCAAAGGGGCCGTGCTGGGTCCCCTTCCATGGGGGTCCAGCCGCCCACATGGCTCTCCCTCTGCCATCTGAGAGCCAGGCAAATAAACACCCTGAGGCCCTAATTCCTGGGAGCCTTCTTGCCTCCTTTGTCGCTGCTGTGTTGCGGAGCTGAAAGCCAGCCAGGGCCAGGCGGGGCAGTCCTAAAAGGGGCACGGGAAGTGAAACACCTTCCCTCCCAAGGAAGCCCCCTATGCTCTCTAGGAAGGCTAAAGCTGAACGCAACAGCCAAGTAATTAAAAGAAAGGTCTGTGATCTAGGCCACGGTCAGTGCAATTGTCCTGGAAATACATCTGTACATGTAAGTGTGCATGAGGAAATCCTTGCAACTGTAAGCAAATCCACATGATTCCCTGTGTTATTTTGTTTGAGACAAGGGGTTCCTTGTACCTGCATGTGAGCTACGTGGCAGGTTTGCCTCTCCCTGACTGGGAGCTGCAATAAGTAATCACACAGTTTCTGGTTGTTCTGCTGCAATCACCAAGGTTTAGATTGCAGCTAAGCATTATCCTCGCAAGGCTTAATGCTGAAAGACAGGTATTTCCAGCCGCTGCAGCATAGGCACCAGCATTCCTGTTTGAAATGGATTATGTTTGTGCGTGTAAGAATTTTATTTATGGCTGTTGTCTGAAGTGTTGCATCTTCTGCTCTGTCTTCACAAACATGGCATTTGTGTTTATTTCAGGACTGAGGGATATATTTGTAAGGATGAGAATGGCTTCGGTTGGCTTCGGTTGTATGGAAGTTTTTGTAAAGCACAGCTAAGGTTTGAATTTAGAGTGTAGTAGCCCTGTGCCAAATGGATGATTCTGCCCCCAGAGTGACTCTGTAGTTCGGATTAGGTGGAAAACAGGGTCTTAGCTCAGAGTAAAAAAGCCCAGGTGAGAATTAATGTAGAATATCTATAACTTGCTCCTTTTCCAACTAGACAAACCCTAGAAAAATTTACTCTTCAGCCATCAGGCAGAGACTCTGTTTCCTTGGATTCCTCCTTATATTACAAACTCTTTGTAAATATTTCCTTTGGCTTTAAATGCAACAGTTAATAGTCTTAGTATTTTTTTTTTTTATGTAAATGGACACTTTCTTGTAGCTTAAATGGAACCAGTCATGATGCTGGCTTGTTGCTTGCTTTGTATAGGGAATTTGGTATGAGACTTTTTCCTCATTGTGGTTTCTTTCTTTCTTTAGTATTGGAATTTATTTTATTTTACTTTAAAGTCAGTGAGCATGGAGCAGAATATGTTCTCTTGAAACCCTGCTGGACTTGATGAGCAGTTTTTCCAATTAATCCTCAAAGCTCTAGTGCCACTTTTCCCCCCGCCTTCATGATTTCAGTCCCAGTTTGGCCCACTGCATAACAAAAACAAGCTCGAAGGATGTTGTAAATTATATTGGCATGTGTGCTCCCTTGAGAGATAATGTGCTGCTTCATCCAAGTCCCAGGGTACCCTCACACCCATCTGCCAGGGAACTCCTCATCTGCCTAATGTGGGATTAGATGCTGTATGAAGCATTTGCTTTTTTTCCCTTTTAAATACATTTTCTGAATACTAAATATCCCTTTCTACACCCACATAGCATCCCTCTTTCATGTTGTTTTATAATAAGTATCCGTTATTAGCATAATAACTGCTCAAAGTGACATCTTACATTGTATTGTCAAAGATCCATGTATTAATATTTCCATAGTTCTGATGCTGTGATACACTGTAGTACTGTAATTTTACCAGAGATTATTATTTTTATGTCAAAGATCTGCCTATTCCATTTACATACCATACAGTGACACCAAAGCTACTGATAGTGGGCTGTTGTGAAGGTTCTGTAAAGCAGTGTCAAAAAAAGTATGTAAAAGCATAGCAAACCTCAGAGTGCTTTGATTGCTTCTTGAATTGCTTGAAAAGGGAGAATGAGCAAATTCATTCATGCAACATTCCCCTGTTGTGTATGGATTTGTTTATTTTAAAATTGTTTAGGCCTGTCTTATATCCTTTCTTCTAAGCAATGTGAGTTGGCAAAGGCCAGCACGCCACTCTTAACTCTGTTTTATTACTTATCAAAAAGCCTTTGTGCAAAGATTAACTCTGTTTGCTCTCTATTTGCTATTATTGCCCCCCCACTGTTCACTAAGTACCCCAAGCAGTTTTTGATAAGATGACAGAAAGGTTGTCTGATTTCATTGTTGCTCCTCTCAGAATCTCTTGTATCCTCTGGCGAAATGTTATCTTGTACTTCGTTATACAGTAATAGTCCTCAGTGATTCCAAACAGGTATTCTTTTGTCTCCTGCCCTAACAATGCATGTACGGGAGAGTGTTTGTTCTCTTTCACCAGCTCTGCTGCTGCTAACAAAAGCCACGCAGGATCAGAAGAGCAGCTGTCTTTACACCCGGTATCAGTAGATCGCCCTCCTCCTCCTGCATGATGATAAGCGGAGGGGGGGCGGCGAATGAACAAAATCATTTTGACTCTTTCCTTACTCTGTGGGCTACAGACTTCCTTTTCCCTCTCTGCTGCAAGGCATGTTTCAGTGAGTGGTTAGAGACGATAACAGTGGTACTCGAGCATCTGTGGGCTATTTGTGAGGTGTCCTTCTTGAGCTGCCCCAGGTCTCAGGCGGCATCTATAAAATAATTTTAAAAATACTTGAGGTGAGGATTTCCTTTGACAATAGTGTACTTATAAGGTGGGTAGAACTGCTAAATTCATGCTCTCTGTTTACACATAAAATTTTGAATCTAAGGGAAGTTTTTCATCTCCTTTTTTAACCATTGACAGCTTTTTCAAAATGATCTGATATTCAATGTGTAATGAATGCTGAATCAGTGGAGAATGCTGTTTTAGCCCTCTGCTTCTTTTGGGGTAGCAGGAAAGGGGGTTTGGGAGAGGAGTTCCTTCTGTGGGTTTTTTTTTTTAATTTTATTTTATAGGAAACTTGGAAGAAAGCATTTTACAGATATCATCTGTAGGTAACGGATGACCTCATCCCAAAGTAACCCCACTTCATCTTGAGGTTTTCTAAAAAACCACAAAAGTTGGGAAGGGGAGAGAAGAAAGAAGGAAAAAGTGCTTGTTGAAACACCACCGCTGGATATCCCAGAAACTTGGTCTGGGTTGTGTTTGGCATTGACGCAGGTCTTGACATTGTGCAAAACCATCTCTCACCCTGCTTTGGGAATGCTCACTAAAGAGCTATAGATTCTCCTGGGATGCTCTGTTATCCTAAGCTTTTCTGTCATGAAAACAATGCTAATAATCATAAAGCCAGAAGGATAGTGACTTGGAAGGGTTCTCATTTTGGCTCCTGCGATTGTTCTCTATAAAGTGATGCAAGCCCAGTTAGAAATGCTGAAGAAAAATCTGCTTCAGAATAGCTTTCAACTTAATGGTTGCATCTGTCTCCTCAGAAATGAAAGCGCTGGGTTCATGTTACTTCCCTACCTAAGAGCTTAAAATGAGGACTCTGTCTCTGTTTGTTGTAAGTATTAACACCCCATAAACATGTGATTGCCACTGTAGAAATAACTTGTGAAGAGGGTATTTCAAGGTCTTTTAATATTTGAGTGGGTGTTGGTTGTTTCACTGGGCCATAGTTATTTGCCAAATACTACTTGAATTTCTCGTGAGCAATATTAAGATCACAGTGAATACAAAAGGCATGCAGTAAAACCAATGTCTCCATCCTCTAAGCAGACTTTGACCCAGCTCTGATTGCAGTCTTTGCTAAAAGAGAAAAAAATCTGAAATGGTGTTTTGGTGCACTGCAGCACCTATACAAGAGTTGTCTTTCCATCCTCTGATCCACCAGGGATGGCAGATTCTTACTCTAAGGAGTACACAATTCAAAGAAATGAAACCCTAAATAAAAGAGAGGAATCAGTACATTCTGTAGTTACTGGAATGTACTTAGGGCTTGTTCAGTTAAATTATTTACAGCTTTAGATATTTGGGCGTGATTTCCATCTGTATGGTGTTACTCATTTCAAAGGGTCAATGAAAAGTACAATATTTTCTGTACTTATTTCCATTTGACTAATGAGACTTCTTGTGATATTTAGCTGTGCAACAATACACTACAAGATAGGAAGAGACTGTGTTCATGAAGATCTGGAGGGGCCCCCCAGACAGGCAGTTTCTCTAATATGCCTATTGGTCCTTTCATTTCTCTGATGAGAACATAATGTGCATTTATGATGAAAATTATAACTTCTGTACATCTGCAGTAACTCTAGCAAACTGCCCTGTTGAGAGTACCTTGTTCCACAGAATTAAAATGTAAATGAGATCATTTATTTCTAATAGAATAGGTGTTGTGCACCATAATTCTCCCAGTACCTGGCTGAACTCTTTCTTATACAGGCACAACTCCTAACTGATTTGTGCAGAAAGCTTGCAGAACCTCATGGAGGAGGACCATGCGTGGAAGTGTTTTTGTCCTGACTTATCTGTTGGTGAATACTGACTCACCAATTAATTTCAAAGACAAACAAACAAACATCTTAATATTTCGTTTCCCTGTTCAATCATAAATTCAAAGGGGTAGGCTGGACCAGTGGTAGGTAGGCTAGGACTGTGATACTGATGCTGGTTGTGTTTATTAAGATGACATTATGGTGTCAATTTATGTTTTGCCTTTAACATTCTAAAGTGGTTGGAAACTGGGTTACTGTGTTCTGTTGATGTAAATCTGAGTGGCTTCGGGGAAACTGCTTCCCTCTTTCTCATCTGTTTGGGTAACCGATTTATTTGTTTGGGATTCTGGACTTGAAATTGATTTTGTTTATGTGCTTTAAGCTCCTGTGAGGCAGTGACAAACATTGCTGATGTCTCAGTAACGCTGCAGATCTGATTATCTGAAGTAATTGCATTATGCGACCTCTCACTTTTCAAATCTTGAATGTTGTTACCTGTTTTAAGACACTCTCTAAGAGTAGCTCTGAAAGGAGGCTGAATTGCCCCCGAAAGTGAAGCTCTGTAAGAATTTGAGGAAGGGGAAAAACCCTAGTTTTCTTTTCCGCTGAATGTTTCTATGTCCGTCTTCATTAAGCCCGTTAAAATGAGAACGAGTTAAAAAGGCTCTGCAAACTCTTTCCAGCTAGCTTTGTGAAACACTGTATTTGGTGTGCTGCTTAAGACTGTACCAGAACAAGCTAAAAAGCTGTGGAGATCAGCTAGTCCCAGGTTTACTGAAAAATACAGTTTAATGAGAATTTTTGCTTTAATAATAAATAGGGCTCTTCTGCTTGAGTCCCAGACTAATCAAGTGGCACTTCCAATAGTACTGCTCCTTTGGGCTTCTGATGAGTAGGAGCTTCAGTTAATGTGAAAGGGTGTGCTGCATCCTCAGATACTTGTCTGCTGTGAAGTACAGAAGTGGGATGTCTGGCTTTTGGCAGTGTTAATCACCTGTGCTTGGAGGCCATTTGTGCATGGATTAATGAAGTTAAGAGCCAGGGCAGAATTGGATCATGAAAATACTTAGATCTAATAATCTATTTATTAATCATGCTTTTATTGACTATTACAAGACTTGATTACGCATATAGGCAGCTAGGATCAGAACCTAAACCTGCGGGGGGACTGCATTTGGGGGTACAGGGGAGAGGAACAGTATGGAAGAATGGAGCTAAGTTTTCCTCTTGAGATTGTCGCTTGGAAAAAATGAGTAATGTGGAAAGCTACCTCTAGTGAGTTACTGCTGTCTCCCCTGCTCCTGCCCCCTTGGAAACATCAGAATTGTCACAGCCAGTTCCCAGCTGACTCTCGGGTGTGACTCTGGAACAACACTGTTAGAGAGCTTTGTGCTAATATTTAACACACTGTTTTTTCAATAGCTTATTATAGCTAATATTTAATATTTTATTAAAACCAATTTGATTTTAAGAAAAAATGCTATGACAGGCTGTAAAACCATATCTTTTCAACTGTTCTTTCAGAATTTTTCCTATCTCATTAGCTCCTAATGATTCTTATGCAAAACTTGAAGGGAAAATAACCTCAACTAAGATAACTCACTGCGTTATCCCTTGTAGTTCAGATACCTGGGGAGTGGTTTTTTGCCTCCTCCCCCACCCTGGTTTTTCACTTACAAGCTGCTCAGAGTGATTGTGTCCATGCCCTTCTAGAATTTGGGCAGAAGGAAGCCTGAGCAGGATGGTGGCAACGCTCCTGCAAATGCTTGCTCTCTCCTGAACACGTTGCTCTTTGGGAAGGACTAGGATAAAATGGGAAAGCACTGGCCTCTGTCTGGTAAGTTCCCATGCCGTTCCTGTGAAGCTGTGAGGACTGAGCCCAAGGCAGTCTAATGCTGTTAGGCTGGGAACGTGGCTGTAATGGTTTTCAACAGTTTCAGATGCTGGCTCATGGCAGTAGATAGCTCTTTTCCAGCCGGAATCCAAGCCCTTTTTTCTTCTTGTTTACTCCTGTATAGTTAGCACATCTTCCATATGTGCCCCACCTTGCAGGTGTTTTCAATTTTGCACAATCCTTTTACTTGACCTGCTCTATATTCTGAACCTTTTCCCTCCTCTGGTAAATACTAGTTATATTGAATTTGGAGTAAACCCTTTGCCTCAACAGTGTCTGTATCTCAGGCTGAAATCCTGAGCTTACTGCTTTTAAAACAGAGCCTCTAACATGGCTTGCTTAAGGTGAAGATGATTTTCCAGCTTGGTGTTTACATTTTTCCCCCTTTTTCTTTTTTGGCTAGTTTTTGTTTGTTTGTTTATTTGTTTTCTCAGTTCCTCGAGGTGTTGGTGATCTTGAGTAACTTGTAGCTGCATAAAACATGCTGCATTACAATATGGATAATTTGTGGCAGTAAGCTTCAGCAGCTGGTTAATAGATGTGAAAGGGGTGGAAGTCTTTGGAGTGGTCTGTGTAATTTAGAGACATCAGCGCAGAATCACTTCCAGCAGTGCTTTGCCAGAGCAGCGCTGTGTGTTTAGAGGCAGGGTAGCTGCAGCCCTGCAAATCCTCACAGCTCTGGGCACTGCTGAGTAACCTGGCATCGTCACGGAAGCAATGCCCCCAGCCCCCAGCGAGCCAGAAGGTGGGGGTGAATCTTGGTGGTGGCTGCTCGGCGTGTCCTTAGCAGAAAGGAGGAGGAAATGGAAAGGCCTGGGACTGGAAGAGGTAATCCCAGCACGAGTGTCACAACTGACAGTTTAGACAAGGAGCCTGATCTTTGTTGACCTGGACTTTTGTAATGATCCGTGAGAGCCGAGTGAACCTGTTTTATGCCCATACTGCTGTAAAATAGCAGGATAAAAGGCAAACACCAGAAATTCTCTGTATTTCCACTACACATCATTATAAATGTCTCCTGTCTCTGCCCAGGTCATAGAAGCAGGGAGAAGGAGAGGACTTTAAGTTTGGACTTTTTTGTCTCTCAGAAAGCCTAAAAGATCAGTGTTTTTTACTGTTTATATTTAGCCCAAGGAAACTTCTCGCACTCTTGTTGGTTATTTTAAAAACCTTTCGGATTTTCAGTACCAATCAGTGGAGAACTTGCAGCTATTTTTAATAATTGTTTCATTGTAGTTTGTTCCTGTGTAGGAACTGAATGCCACCTTTCAAGATGATTTCTGTCTGAACTTCTGCCTGGCATAAACATGGGTCCAGTTGTTAAACTAGTGTTCAGTATATTGAAGAATTCAATTTTTACTCCTTTGCATATCTCTTAATTAATACTTACCCCAAATTTTTGTATTTAGTTACTTGGTATATGGAGATGTCAGACTGCGAGTTTCAAGAAGGCAATAATAACTGGATTCGTGTGTTTAAGACCTTATATCTTAGTGGTTTCTGTGGAGTGATTTGGTGGTATTGAATATTATACTGGAGACTTTCTTTTTGCTGGTTCTGAGCTTCCATTTCAAAGGTTGGAATCAGCAAGTAATATCTTCTAGTCCTGTCTTCAGTGGAATTTTGCATGCTGAAGGCACTCCCTTAGTTGTTGCTGGGGTTGAGCTGGGATTGCTGGGCCCTCCTGAGAAGCAGGCTGCTCCTCCTTCCTTATTTTAAAAAAGACATAGTAGAAGAAAAAGTGTGTATTATGATGACTTCAGAAAAAAATACATAATATCTCAAATAACCTCACTGCTGTTTATATTCCTCAAACCCTAGGCACGAACTAGCAGCAGGAGGCAGGCACTCCTTGGATCTCCTTCTGCAGAGGGTTAGGTGCTGGCTGGCTGAACCTCTCTGCCCTGGCTTTCCAGTAGTGCTCCTGGACATCAGTTTCATGCTCCATGTGCGTCAGAAACAATCCAAGGAAAACAGTTTGTCCTTGTGGCAGAAAGCATTCTCGAGAGGCTCTTCACCGCACAGGGCCTCACACTTATGTTTTGACAGTATCTCTTCTCACACTGTCATGTTCTCGAGTCTTTCTCGCTTGAAGACTCTTATGTAAGGAGTAGGAAACTGAAATAAATGCTGAGGGCCAAACAGGTCCCAACTTGATCAGTCACAGAAACACGTTGTCTTGCTTGTCTGAGAATGGCCTTTTTTGCTTCCCTGGCTAAATAAAAGATGTGTCTTCCTCCGACGAGGATACAAGTTTGAATATGTCCACACCTATTGTAAGCAATACTGTCTGGCAGTGCTGGCTGACAGCAAGAAAAGGCCCTTGGCATGTCATCTTCGATGGTGAAGTGTCCTGGATACAGAGAAGGAGGAAAAGGGATTATTTTACAAAGGTACAAGCTATTCTGACCCTCTTGGGCTGGGGTGACTTCCCAACTCACTTTTCTTGGGGATGTAGTGGAATGCCATAGTCTAGCCCACATGCTTCTGCTTGGAAATCTGAACCTCCAGGCATGAATAACTTACTGGAATTAATCTTCAGGCAGTGCCACCATGGTGGTCTTACAAAATAGTGCATCTCTCAAGTGATATTTCCTAACATGAGTCAGTGTTTGTTCTTCTGTACAAGGCATTCTAACATTTTTCTTCCGAGTGCCAGGCTAAATGGCTTGTGGTGGCCCAAGCCCTGCACAGTGTGTCTGTGCTGAACAGCAGGTATTAAGAAGCAGTATTTGAAGGGGAAAGAGTCGGAGTGGAAACACAAGAAGATCCCCTGGAGGTGATGAAACTTCTCAGATGCTGCAAGTTCAGCAAGAACCATCCTTTCCTTTGTCAGTCATGCAACCAGTGTAGCACTGGGAGGGAAATGGCACCAGGATCTGAATGAAGTGATCCTTCCAGGAAATAAATGACCTGGTAGTTCTCAGAGTGGCAGGTGAGACAGGCCATATGCCTGATTTATTGTGTGCTCTGAACTGGGAAGTTTTGTGTAAGTTCATGAACTATGGCAGTGATCAAAATTTTTTTTCCAACCTTTTTACTGAAAGGCAAGTGTCACCACGAGCTACGTAATCTTGGATCTGTTGGGTTGTTTTTTTTTTGTTTTGTTTTTTTTTT
>VYZQ01019423.1:55654-66944 GCA_013400655.1 Mystacornis crossleyi
TTCTTTTTTTTTCCTGTTTTTTTTTGGGTTGCCATAGAGGGGGCTTGTGCTGTAGGAGGTTATGTCTTCTCTTCCAAATCACCTCCTGGGCTGCATAGGGAGTTGGGGCAAATACTCTTCTCTCATGGGGCTCTGTTTTTCCCGTCTGTAGTGATGCGTACAGATTTTATTTAGCAAAGTTTCTCTGAGTAACTGACAGAAAGTGGCATGCAAAACTTGAAATCATCATGTTTTAAATAAATTAATGAAAAAATCCCAGAACAAAACGGTCTGTGCCTGTTCATGAGAAGGAATGCTGTCCTAAGTCAACAAGGCTGCTCAGATCAGATTTTACTGGAGTGCGAAAGTTATATCTCTTGTATGATATTAGGAATAAAACACTCTGAGGGGAAGGAGGCTGTACTGTTCAATATGGCCATAACTATTTCTCAAGCATGGAAAATATCCCTTTTCTCATCTCCTCCACGGTATAAGGTCTTTATACAATGACAAGGTACACATTTCAAAACACAATTTCCTAATTCTGATTGAGCTTCAAGAGATAGAGGTGTGTAGGTAAGTACAGGCTGAGGCACCACAGGAATGGGTTCAGCTGTAGGTAACAGAATCAAGTTTTTAAAATAAACCTCCATGAACAGACCAGGGGATATGAGAGGCACAAGAAGTTGCTCCCTGCCAACTCACTCTTTGCAAACCCCAAATTATTGATAGGGTGTGAAATGTGAACCTCTGTGAGTTGTTGGACAGACCAGAGCTCTTCCTGTCCACCACATCAAGCAGGGCCACTAGTGGAATAGGTGGTGGCCACCAATCATCTTTCCCACAGGCTGGCATGAAGCAGCACCACTCCCCTTTATGATTTACTTCGCAGCTATTTGAACGAAATCTCAATTTTTGACTCAGCCACAAAGATTGCCCTGATCAAGGATCTTCCTCTGGTCTGTCTCTGCTTGGACTTTGGCATTTTCTGCCATGTTTGTTTGTTCACACTGAACCTCAGGCCTGGACTCCTTTCCAAAGGACAATTGGTACCCCTTGGACATAGTCTCAGCATTTCGTCTGCATCCAAGATCATCAGAGCTGAGACTCAGGCCCACATTGCCACACCTCCTTGCCATGTTTTTTTAGCCAGATTTCAGTGCCAGACTTGTGAATGATCTCAGTTTCCATGACTTTCAGATCCCATTTCTCATCTGTTCTAATTTCAGCTTCTCCAGGCCAGTCATGAGGGGTTTAGGAAGAGAGATTTCCCTACCTACATGCTTTGTCCCCCTCTATTTCTCCCTAAATGTTGCAAGCGTGGCACTTTTGTTCCTGCTATGTTTGGTTCTGAAAGCTTTCTCATCCATGTTCACTGGAGCAAATGGGGTGTTGGCTGGGGAAACACTGACAGGGAAAGAGAGTATCCATGCTTTTATATAGAATGGCATTCAGCACACTGGAATTGCAGTTTCAGGGAAAGTCCTGCTCAGCCCCAGCCTGGAGCAAACCCGCTGGCTTGGGAGCCTTGAGGGAATGGCTGAAATTGCCTAAGCAGCTTATCAGCTAAAGCAGCTAAAAATTGAATGTATCTTTATTGACTGTTTTTTAGCTGGTGTTTTTCTTTTCCACTCTGTTTGAGGACTTACACCTTGTCCTAATTCAGCTAGGCTTTTGTTTAGACACATTCTTGACACAAACAGTAAATTTTTTATGTGTCATACTTATGGTCACACCCAAAGCAGGGACATAGTAGCGAGTCTTTATTGGAAAAGGTCTTTTCCCCTCTACACCTTTTCCTATAAACTCTATCTCAAAACTGCCTACAATATTATGTCTGGAAACCTTTTCCTCCCCCTCAAATCAGGCTGCAGCACATATTTAATGCATTTCAACCCCAGTTTCCCACTCAAGGGGGTCAAACTTTTACAGATTTATTGGTGATTGAAAATGAAATCTTATGTGGGGAAGTATCAAGTAACCTTGGTAACAAGCAGAGCTGTGCCCCACAGCACTCTGAGCTGACACCACCCCACCTCCCTCCTGTGCCTTTTCTTGCTGCTTTATTTAGCTCAAGGTTTCTTAGGATTGAGCCGGTTCCTGTTCTCAGCTGAAGTCAGTGACAAACTTCTTGCTGGCTTTGGGGCTGGAGTGTTCATTGCTTGATAAAATGGGAACACACTCAAGGGATCAGTCTGGGGGTCACAGAGCCCAGCTGGCTGAGGCCACCGCAGGATATTGTGCTGCTGAAAAGCACAGAACAGAGTCGGGTGTGCTGTTCTGTTTTGTTTTAACTTCATAAACATCAGTCCATTTTAAATAGTCTGCTTTTTTGCCCTTTTTTTTTTTTTAACTTTGAAAGGAGAGCTATTGCTGGAGGTGTTGTAAGCAGGAAGAAGATTAAGTTGTTTGATGCTGCACATGACACAAAGCTTGGGGTAATGAAGGAATGGGTATGTTTCAGGTCAGCATGAGTTCAGGCAGTGAGGTCTAAATAGCTGCTGGAATGGCACAATTTATCATTGTGTGAGAGAGAAGATTTTGGTTGCTAGACCCATTTATCTATGATCTATGTGCTTTTTGAAATCACAGGGCTTTATTTACCATAACAGAAGTTTTGATATAAACTTAAATATATTTTTTAACACAGTGAGAATTTGGTAGCATCCAGATACTATGATAACATTATCTTAAAGTGCGAAGGTATGGAAACACTGTAAACCAAGGTAAAGTATCTGAGACTAAAACGATGCTTTAACGTGTCAGTCTTTTCTGTGGCAATTTCTTTGTGGTGTTGAAGTGGAATAGAAACGTATGGCATTTTTTCCACGAGGCAAAATTTTTTTTAAGCCAATAAGAGTTACCCTGCCTTTGCCATAAGCCGGAGAAAAACATACTCGTTGATATGACTGGTTAATGTGAATCAACAGACGTGCAGCAACTATCTGTAAGTCTAAGCCCTCACTAAAGTCACATGCCATGTCACTGGCCACTGGCCATGGGCTGATATGGAGGGTTTTGATGAATACAGTCAAAGATGAATACAGTAATTCATTGAACGTACAAAAATGTGGTGAGTTGGGTACTTCAAGATACAGACTAGGTGGGCCTTTTGGCATATTTAACTACTGATATAATTCTACCTCTGTAAAGAAAAAGAGGGAAAGTATAGCTATAGAGCTAGACTCTAGGCTTCTTTTTTGATGATGGTTTGTGCTATGTGGAGTCATCATAAGGTAAAATTGAAGCACTTTCAATACCACGTTGATTAGCAGAGCAATGAAAGAGGTGATGGGGGCTGTTGTTGATTAACATAGCGGAATAAAGAAGGATTTAAACATACAGAATAGTTAACAGAAGAAAACATACTTGTATAAACAGTGATGAAAGAGGTGTGGTGCAGGGCAGAAGGTAGGAGCTGGAATTGCATGGCTGCAGAGAGCTGATCATGAAGAAAAGCTGGAGGAGAATGCTGTTGGCATTCCCAAGTGGTTCTCAGGTTTGGTCTTGTTTTTAAAATGTGCTTCCAAAATAAGCTTTTAGCAATGCCACAGGATTATCTTATTGCTGTCATTTGTATGCACTATTCAGCTGCAGCTTTCCATATGTGCTGGAGCTGTGAGCTGGGACTGGGGCTGGCACATGGGAGATTCCTGCAGTTTTTAAAAGGAGAGGAGGCTAGAGGATTGAGTGACTGCTGTGGCTGAGAAGAAGGAAAATGTGTCAGGACCTTTGGGAAGTATTCCAGATGGGGGAAAAATTTTTCCCTATGTATCGGTATCTGCCCAGCTTGGGGCTGGAAGAGGGGAGAGGGTATGTTGATATGTAACTGGGGGTGTTTCTTTGAGAAAATTCTGGAAAGTTAAGGGGATATGCCAGGTTTATTTAGAAGAAAAGACATGAGTAATGTGGGAGGAGCCCTGCAACACAAAAGATTTTTCCAGAAGTCCGTAATTTTGATTACTGAGTGCCTGTCCCGAAATCCTACTAGGAGCAATATTTTGTACTGGATAAAGAAGTGTGTCGAAGTTTTTTGGGGAGAAAAGATATTCTTACACTACTGTAGAGGTAAATCAGTAAAAATACAAGACATAGCAGAATTTCTAAGTTAAATCAATAACTCTACACACTAAAGTAGTGCTTTGTAAGCTAAAACTGCTCCACACATCATACTAATCCATTGAGAGTGTTGAGAGTTTAGGAGATTGGTTATACTGTCTGCAATACCAGTAAAATACAGTATTAGGTTACATGTGCCTACTAGGGCAGGCGTCAGTAAATAAGTATGCGATATTAAAAATTTGATACTTCTAAGTCATTCTTTGATAGCAGAATGTGTGTATCGGCATGTTGCATTCACCTTTCTGTGTATGTGAGCCGGGTGAAAATCAGTGCTTTGGTAGAGTTAACAGGCTGCTTTAAGCATTTGCCGGTGTGTGGATGAACCTGAAGATTAGTGCTGTATTAGGAACAGGAGTTGGAGGGCTGACATTAGTTTTCAGACGTCTCGGGTGCCTTACCTGCAGCTAGAGAGGCTGCATTTGCCATTAATTTTTAAATGGTGAATGAGCTGGGCTGAATCCACTCCTTGCTCCCTGCTGCAGTGGGTCTTTCGGAAGCAACGTGTGCTGCAGGAGGTGCATCCTGGCCAGGATGGCAGGGGCTGACTGCTCTGTTCCCACCGTGTTTTATGTCCTTGAAAAGAGAAGACTGGGGTTTCCACTGGTTGCCTTGGGGAAATCTAGAGGATCTGGGTAATAAATAAGTGACTTCTTCAACTGCAGTGTTGACCAGTCTCTGGAGTAGTCTCCTCTGAAGAGAAAGTACCGGCTGCTTCTGTGCTTTAAGGCTGCAATGAGCAGAACTCTGCTGGAGAAGGCAGAATCAGAATAATACCAGTATCTATTTTCTTCAAGTTTACTTTTTTTCAACTCTTCATTGCTTAGGAGCAATTATTGACTGCTTCTGGTGCAGTAAAGGGCAATGCAGGACCTGAGCAGACACCTTTCCCTCCACAGCACTGCTCTGTGAGGACCACCAGCCACTTCAGAGGTGGTGTGTGCTAGGGGCCTGTACTTACTATGGTGAAAGTCCTGTTCCTGAAGAAGCTGCATAGTGTAGCACAGCATTCACCTGGTGTGTTGTCCTAGCAATGCTGGAGCTGTGCTTAGCTGAGGTTGGATTGCTGTCTGAAAGTTGCAGTTCTTTTGGTTTTGTACTTCACCATCCCTGTTGTGCTTTGCTTGCTGATTCAGGGCAGTCAGCTTTATCCAGATCATTGGAATTAAAATTCTCATACTGTGTTTTTGTTCTTGAAGTGTATGCACACAGTAAGAATTGCCTCTTTTATTATTCTTAATGTTACTCACCAGCTCAAGTCCCTGAAGGGTTATTGGCATTATGTTTGAGCCAATTATTTTTATTTAGAAAATTATACTTATTCATCTAGTGTAATATTAAGTTACCAGGCTTGATGTTTTTCTCTTCCTGGAGCCTACATTTGCTGAACTAGAACTGGGAACATATGCATCACATTCCTTTTTATTTGGTGGGCCTCAGAGTCTAAATTGGGACTTCTGAAGTGCTCTCGAACACTGGGAAACCATATGTGGCATTTCATTCTTTGAACGACATTCAAAACCAGAGGGTTTGTGTGAACATGGAACGTGCACCATTGTTCAACCTATGCATGTATACAAGAAGGCTGAGAATGGGAGAGAAGAGCTGCAGCTTTTCTAAAATACAAAAGAACAGGAAAAAAGGTCTTTCCAGATGGACTATACAGAAAAAAAATCTGCAGAACTGGTGTCTCCTACTACATACCTTGCTCACTGGTCCTGGAAGGAATGGGGCACTTGCGGCCCATAACTGGGTCTGGAACTGGCCCTCCTGGCCCACAGCAGTTCTCTGTGATTCAAGAAAGCACAGTGAGAAAAGTTCTCTTCGAGGCGAGTAACACATTCCCCACAGATGGGGTAACTCCTGTGGCTGGGGAGGAGTTATTCCAGGGTGTAGGTAATGCATGCTGTCATTTCAAGAAGAAGCTAAAAGCTTGGTATATGAAAGATAAGGGTTTCTTTAAAGAAGGGTTGGACGGTAGATTTTGGACAGAAAATTTTTGAGCTTCAGGATATCTGTGTGTCTGTTATAATCACATGAACAGTTTTTCTAAGTTTTGTTTGTTTGCTTTTGTTATTTACACCTGTTCAAAAACTTTCAGTGAAGTCAAGCTGCCATGGGGTAAGGGACAAAGTCCTTAATTATTAATAATAATTTCAGTTTAGGAAATAAAAGTGAGGGGGAAACTGGCCAACTTTTAGAGAAGGGATGGAAAGACCAGTGAGATCATGTTATTGAGTCTGGTGCTGTTCAGCACAGTCCTGAAAGAGGTGGAGAACGAGGCAAAAAAGCCTCCTGATGATACCAGATCAGACAGGATAGCTGAGGTGTGGATGTGCTATGGGTCTGCAAAACAGCCTCACCATAGAGAGTGACCAAAGGATGACCTGGCAGTTGAAATTCAATGTTGATGAACACAGAATAGTGCAGAGGAGGATAAACAATTCTAAATTGAAATACACAGTGATGGAATCTAAATTACAATTTGGAAAGAAACCTTGGTTTATAATAATTGTATAAAAATGTCTGCTGAATGTGCAGTAGGAATGAGAAAAAGAAAAAAAAATAGAACTGAATACTCTGAATACTAGGATTGATTGGTAAGAAATTGTGAACAAAAAGAAAGGTCTTTATGCTACTGCATAAATGCATGGCACACTTGGATATTGCATCCTTGTGCCCCCATTTTAGAAAGGATGCAGAAGAAGGGGAGATGATACAGGAAATACTGATAAAAATGTGGAGTGACTCCCATACGGAAAACAACACTTGGGCATCTATCTGAGCAGGAAGAAACAAAGGTCTATGAACTCTCAAGTGGCATGGAGAAGACAAATAGAAAATATCTATTCACTCTCCCATGCCATGGGAGCCAAGCAGCCTCAAGAGAATGGTTAGGTGACAGTTTTAAAGCTAGCAAAAAGGACTTCCTGTAGCTGTGAAATTGCCCTGGGATACTGTAGATGCCAGGAGTTCCCATGCCAACATGGGAGTTTGGATGTACCCTTTAAAGAAAACTCTCCCAAAGTCTATTGTACACAAAAATGCAGTTCTGGTTTGGGGAATCACCTCACCAGAAATTGCTGGGAGCTGAGGAGGCCCAGAGGTTGGGAGAGTGGGACTGGGGAAGGGGCTGAGGCTGTTTGCACTTGCCTGAGGAGGAGAAAGTGAAAGTCGTGAGTGTGATAGGATGCTCGACTTCCTCAGTCTCTGAGCCGGTCCCATCTGTCTCTTCCCATGTAATTACACCCACCCTGTGCCAGGGTATTGTTTAAATACATGACAAACAAGCTCCTGCCCTTAAAAATCAATTTGAGCTTTTGTTGAAGGATTTCAATGAGTGTTCTTGCAGGAGAGAAAGATAGAAGAATTTTAAAAAAGAGAAGTCTGAGATGGACAAAATGAGGTTCTGGATGAACTCCTAATTTGCAGATATTTTAATAATTTTAAAGGGTCGTTTTGTCTTAATAGCTGTATACAGAGTACATTAGCGTGTCACCCACATGTGAGTAACAGTGATGTTGATGTCTGGCAATAATCTCCAAATTGTGAACATCTTTCTATCCAGGCACTTGCTGTAGCTTTTCAGAGAGACTGAAATGCAGCTGACCTGAATAAAACCTGTGTACTGAAACACCTGATTTTCTTTTCTTTGAGGGTATTGTAATGTTCAACCTTCAATGTGTGCAGTGTATGTGCTAAATACGTTGCTTTCTAGTTGGCTCTCCACGTAATGTTGGATTGCAACAGACTGCTCTCTGTCACACCTGATGACTAAACCTGTCTCACCCACGCCATGGGAAAGTACTGGTGCATTGAGCCTTCTTAGAATCAAGCTTTAGGTTGTCCTCAGATTTCAAATCTCCTGTGCACTTTTTTTAATATGGCCTCTAACTCAAGAGATACAAGCACAAATGGATTCCAGGCAACAATTAATCAGATAAGTATTTATTTATTTAACTCAACCTATAGAATTATGCTGACAATAGTTTTTTTTTTTTTGGAGTTAGACTGTCATTGAGCAAAAGACTGTCTTTTAAACACTCTTCTCTCTTTTTCAGGCATCTGCACTGAAGCGTTCTGGATTTCATTGGGCATGGTAAGAAACTCCCACTTAATTACAGAAAAAAGAATCAGTTAAGAGCTGGCTGCTTTGTTTGCCTCCTGTTACGTTCAAAGTGGGAATATAGCTGAGGAAACTAGATGCATTTGATTGATGTTGAGCATTTTAAAAGAGGATGGAGACACAAGTAAAGCAAACATACACTTCACCTGTGTGGTACAGCGTTTACCATCACAATACCAAGAAGTGGGTCAGAACTGGCTGAAAGCTGGGGCTGAGGGTTCATCAGAAATTGCGGAATGTCTGTCTGCATGATAGAGGGATATTTTTTAAAATAATAAAAAATAAAGTCCTTTTAAAGGGCCCTAGGTGAGCATGCAGTTGCATACTTGATGCTGTCAATGTTGTCTAGGAGATCCACGGTTACCAGAAGGCAGGAAGCAAAGCAAAACCAGGTGACTGGGGAGGATGCACTGTGCTGTGAGGGGAAAAGCTTGTAATATAAATGTTGATGAAATATGAAGTACTTCAACCTAATTGAGATGAAGGCTTTAGTCTTGCTGGCATAGCTGTGTCAGGGAGGGATTTATTGTAGTTTTGTCATCGTTGCTGTGCTAGCAAAAGCCCTAGAATGTATGAAGTTAGACCAGGGGGAAAAAAGAAAAGGATCTTTTTCTCGGACAACTCAATTTGCTCATGGAGATGTTGTTAAACTATACCTGCAAATGGCCTTTTTGTAAGTGTAGATTGTCTATGCTTGTATAACTATACCAATACACCATTACAAGGGTCTACAAGGAATTGTTGAAAAAAAAATAATCTGTACGAAGCTAAAGACAACAAATAATCCTTAGTATAAACTGACTAATTCATACAACTGGACGTGCTATATAAAAGGGAAATCCAGTGATATCCCAGGTTTTTGGGATTGTTTTTTGGTTGGGTTTGGGGTTTTTAAGCCATTCTTCTCGACATGTGGTCATTTTTTTCCTAAAGTTCAATCTAAGGAAGATTCAAGACAGCATCATGCAGATGTTTTTACCTCCGTGGGCATTTATGGCCTCTGAGGGACTAGGCCGTGCTGGTGGGGCTCGAGCCAGCAAGTCCCAGAAAGCCTCGCTTGCGGACCGTGAGAAGTACGGCTTTCTTGGGCAGCGCTGAGGGAGTCTCTCTTTGAAGACTCCCTCCCACATATGTATACTGGGCTTGAAGCCAAGCCTCTCTTCTGTAAAGAAACCTTGCTAAAATTTCTCATTTCATGCCCCTTTATGGAGAGAGAGGGAGTGTGAGGGGGAGAGAGAAGGAGGTACGTGCCAAGAGTATTGAGAGAGCAGAGCAGAGTAGACTCTTCATTCTGTGTGTTTGGGGACAGCAGGGCAGCAAGGAAGAAGAAGGCTTTATATTAATTAGTACCGTATTTGCCATCTCTTCCTCCCACCTCAAAAGTGATAAATTGTCCTCCTTCTCCTCTCTAAACCACATTTTTAAAGACAACAGTTTTTGTTTGAGCCCTTTGAACTAGCAGAGACACTTGAAATAAATGCACTTTAAAATGTGCCTCCTGCCAGCCTCTGTCTAGTCTGCATATGGATACTTAAAAGAGTTGGAGAATATGTCTTACGTATCTTAGAAAAATGCTAAGTTCACAGTGGTGGCACCTGAAATGGCTTTATTCTTGCCTCCCTCTTAGAGCGCAGTGGAATTGCTAGTGTATTATTTGATAAACAATCACCAATTAGTTGTTCCAATCCTCACTAATTCAGCAACTGCTCTCCAGGGCCTCCAGGCAGCTTGTATGCCAGTTCATGTGCTCGCCCCAGGTAGCTCTGAACTGAAGGAGTTTCCTTAATTGGTTTTGCTGTTATGTCTGTTTTAAAGGTTTTACTGCTCCTGTTGATGAGCTGGGTGGTGTATTACAAATGCGTGTTTGCTGCCTTACCTTTCCCCAGCGTGCTGTTAACAGCACAAGCGACATAAACCATAGCGCTGCATGGTGGGTAGAAACACCCACTTTGTGCACCAAATGAAGGGTGGTCTTGCTGATTGGAGGCTGACAGGTGTGATGCTGCTTCACTTCCTCCAGCTTTTCAAGGTTTGTGTACTACTGGGTGACAGCCCTGCTGGCCCTGCTGTACGCCTAGATCACAGGTATATCAGATATCCGTCCTCTGCTGATCACAGGGTGGAGCAGGACCGGAAGATGAATTAGTTACCCGTCATGTTAAAGATTCTTCCAAATTCTAATGAGCAACAAGCTGTGGATGGGAGAAGTGTCTCTCTGCTAACACTTGTTCCTTATTCTTTTGTCTTACAGGTGCCTGTTACTGATTACAAAATCTGCTGCTGAAGCAACTTCTAGAGGTGGTGGAAGACCTATGGTCGTGGATCCTTTGCACATTTAATTGTTACTTGTGTGTGTCTGTTTGGCCATGGTAGGATATTTAATGTATCATAGAAACAAGTTTTGTATCTCCAGTTTCAGTGTCCCTCTCACCATAGATCCTTCCTTTCAAACATATTTTCCCTTGTTTGAGCCTTTAAAAAAAGAAAAAAAAAAGCCCAAACCTTGAAAAATTGTAACTATCTTTGAAAAATATACATTATTGTCATCTTCTGGGGAAAAGGGGAACTTTACTGTATCCACTGTTGTTGTAAGTGAAATGTGGTGTACAGCATGCTAAGTAACCACTCAGTCAAATGTCAGTGTGAATTCAGAAATCCTCAGTAGAGGAAAGAAATAAATATTTTTATTTTCTCTAAAAGCTTCCCTGTAAAATTCTTCTAAAGATTTTCTTCATGAGACAACACGAAAGAAGCGTTTGGGTGCCCTTTCACTCCTCAGCCTGATGGCAGGCTAGTTGGGACTTCTGGCCAAGTGCTCTGAAGCTACTGTAAGCCTTCACAGAGATTAAGCCCACGTTGTTAACCAGGGAAATGCCTCATCTATGATGACCAGGAGACTTGAGTATTAGATGTTTCTGTTTTAAGTGACACTTACCCTTTATCAGTACCTTGAAAGAAACTGCAGGCAACCGATGTGAAACTCTGCTCACAAAATCTGGGCAGAAAGTTGGGCAAAGCTGTTGAGCTAAAGTTGTTCAGCTAGACTCCCCTTCCCTTCCCTTCCCT
>VYZQ01019425.1:912-11899 GCA_013400655.1 Mystacornis crossleyi
TCCTAGAGTTGCAATGCCATTCATACAAAATGCAGCTCTAGATGAGATCATTCTTTTCATGTAAAACATGTATTTTCCCACTGACTGGATACAAAAAGAGCTACAGTTTTAAAACAACAACTGTACGTACTTGATTTCAATGAGCATATACGTAATGCAAAGAGCCAGAGCTCCAGCAATATCAATCAAGACAAAAGGGTTCATCCGTGGCAGAAAGATGCTACTCAATCCTGGGATGATTCCACAAATACTGCATGAAAACAGGAAAAGTAGTTGTCAGCCAGCTCTTCATCACTAGTTCGAAACTCCAAAATTACATCTGCTATTTAGCATTTGACTTCTAACACACCTTGCTGCCATAGCATATGATGAATACAGTAAAAGCCTCACTAATTCTCCTCAAAGGCTGCTATCAGCAAAAATTAATCAAGAGTTTTTTTCTGGTAAAACAGCTCCGTGATACAGCTGTACCAGCTGTATGCAACACAAGCACTTTATGGGTTCAATATTGGTATTACATAGATGTATGTAGTGAGGGATTTGCATACTACCAGTCTTCAATGCATCTGCCACCTTGGTGTGCAAAAGTATCCCAAAGCCAAAGCTAATTAATTCATGAAGTCAGAAAGGAGGAAGAAGACCAGCTATGTAAGAGGAGACAAAAAAATTGCATGGGGGAATGCTGGGAAAACTATTTATAGCTATCTCCTGTCAATGGGAGTATGAAGAGAGAAAGGAGTTTGTACTTCCCAGTGAATGTAAGTGCATGTCACGTCCTGGAAAATTTAAAGGCAAAGACAACATGAAATGTTCTGTTGCTATGGTTAAAGCCAACCTATGTTTAGACATCACATGCTGGCCTGTTCCTGTAAGAATTTTAGTCAACATAATTACATACAGGTGCAGGTATTTTTTAATCAGCACTGCTTCATATTACACATCTGAAATACCTGTACACATACTAATTCCTTTTATTTTGTATTGCCTTAACTGTATACAGTTTATCTCAAAACCCAGTAGAAATTATATTACTCTTGATCTGGGACCTCTTCAACTTATCAAGTGTTCTTCCCCATAACACTGTGTTTCTACACTGATAAAAGGAAAACTGTGCTACTGTCTGTGATTGGTATCCACCTTTTTTTTTCCTTTACACTAAAACTTGGGCAACCTAATTATTAGTCTTCCAAAAATATTTCGCAGATTTTGGTTCTGATGATGTAACATCTTATACCCATATAAAATCAATTCTCTGTTTCACAAGTCAGCATTCTCTGCTTTTCTTAACTGTAAAAAGATCACAAGATGCAGAAACAGATGGGCTTTGAAGCATACTTAACATGTTTTACAACTTGGTTTAACATTCTTCTTTTGATATTGACAGATACTTGGAAGAACATGTATGGATTAAAATAAACTTTCCTGACATCTGACAAAACTATTTGCAAACAATATCTTGCATTCAGATACCCAGTACAAGCAAGACTGTTAACAGACAAGACAAATGAGCAACACTGCTTATACCCCTGGAAGACACAGACTTTCCAGTTTCCTGCTGGACAGATGAGGAATTTCCATAGCTGTGGTTCAGTGAGTAACCTGTCTCATATATCACATTTAAACTCAGCCATGTGAAACATTTGTCCAGCCCACAAATAAACATATGTATAAACATAAATTATTACAAAATATATCACTCGGTAATGCATGTTGCGAAGTGCAGTTCAAGTATGTACAGGATAATGCTAGTTTTCCTCATGCCATCCAAGGAGAATTACATAAATCTAACAGAAATATGCCTTTCTGGGTATGTTTTCTTTTGAATGTTACACTGTGTGTATCTGGGAACTATGGGAGACAGTGTTTGCTCCGGAGTTTATACATGAGACCTACAGTAGGTAAAGCTATTTTAAAAGCTCTAATACAAGTTTATGCCTCAATACCCCTCCAAATTGTTACTATACACACAAAACCAACGTTGCCTTCCAGAAGCCAATGATTCTGAAAAACAATATAAAGCCTTACCTTCTACTGAGATCTGCAACATGCTCCTGAAGCCAACTTGTGCTGGCAGCTGCAAATAAAGAAGGTAATAAAGTTACTACAAGTAAACACATCCATTTTAAAGTACACATAAGTTTTATTTTAAGGGAAGAATCCAATAAATACACTGTAAATGAGTAAATATATCTCAACAGATACCCTAGCACTTGAAAAAAGCCCAAAGTCTGTATTTTCCAGGCAGCAAGTACATACATCTCTCATAATAATCTGAACTGATTAAATACAAATATAATGCAGGTTATAACCATTATCTTTTATATAACATAATGTATAACTATGGACAATTTACAGTTGCAGGAATGACTGCAAACCTACTTCACAATGAAAAAGGTAAAAGAACTTTTAAAAAGAACTATTGCATTAACTTATTTTTAATCCATTAATACATTCATAAAATGCCTTGAAAGTTCTGGTATCTGTCACATGACCTTCACTGATTGAATTCGAAAGATTGAAAATAAAGGATACTGCAGCAGTAAAATGATACTTGGTTTATCATATTAATGACTACATACTACTCAGAGCCTTATAAGCAAACTGAAGTTGAAAATACATAAAGAAATAAAACATGCTACAAATTAGTTAGTAAAGGCTGGGCTTAAACCTAGTGCTAAGAAAGATCCTATTAACCCTATAGATCTTAGCTGAGTTGGTCTCAGGGATGCTGCAACCATAGTCAGGAAGCATCCAGATCTATCCAACAAAATTCCATGGGTCTTGTGGCCAAGCCATCACATCAGATACCTATGCAGAAAAGAATTTGTGTACTCAAAGCAGTGAGAACAAAGTGTACAGGCTAAATAACTTGACAAATAAAAATGTACCTTAAGCAGTTGGTGTTCTACCCTGCTCTGTGGCCCTGAATTTACTGAGGCGAACAATTAATTAAATAATACTTTGCCAAGGGAAAAAAAAGTCTGTGTCAGAAAATCCCATTTNCATATTAATGACTACATACTACTCAGAGCCTTATAAGCAAACTGAAGTTGAAAATCAGATGGCAATTCTACTGCATGAAGTTACATTAACTGAGGTAATAATAATAGATACCCGCTAGTTAAGAAAGTTACCAGCCAAGCTATACCTTGATAAAAATAGGAACGTTAACATTTTTTTCTCAATTCTTGTTATAGTCTAATTTATCACATACCTTCAGAGACATAAGCAAAAGGCTTATTCTTAATGGAAAGCATTGTAAATAAGTTGAAAAAGAGAGCCACGAAAGTACCAACCAGCAGCCGTCCCCTAGGGAGGAGAAAAAAGGTGTCTTAATTTCCCATCATCACAGAATCTGTCCTCAAGCTGTAACTACCAATAACAGTATCAAAATACTTGGCTTGGTTTCATTCACCGAGGCTGAAAACAAGTAGGATAAACTAGTGTAATACTTAATAACCAGCAGTGTGTTATCATTGTAAGGGTTATACGAGATCACTGAACTTCGTACATTATTGTTATCACATAATGCTCGTAATGTTGAGGAACAGCTCTTAACTAATTGCATGTATGCACACACATATATATTTGTCCTTTGAAGATATAAATACCTTGTCCCCTCAGCAGTGCAGCTAAGAAGTTTAGCTTTCTATGAAATTATGCCATATACCCCAGCCCTCTTCTAGAACCTCAACATACACCCCGTGTCCCATTCTTTTGCCCCGTAACACCTTCTTTTCCTTTCCCCGTGTTCTTTATAGTCTTCACCATCTTTGCAACACCTTCAGTTTCCTGATGACCACAGCATCCTTCCCCCCCACATACAGGCCTTCCAAGAGGCCACAAGAAACAAAAGGAACTGAACTAGGAAAAGCAGCAATATATAGTTCAATCACTATCTGAGAGAGCATGAGCATTATATTTCAATTGTACCTCGAAAAGAACTGTTTGCAGTATAGTTTGCACATGGTTTGAAACAAATGCCAAGGCACCAAAAGCCATTTGGTACTGAAGTACTTGCATAACTAATATATGCTAGATAAGAATTAGAAACATAAAAGGACAGTAACACATTCTACATGTCAAAATAATTTCTTACGTGTGTATCTCAGGCTGCTCCAGAAACCGCTCCGCACTACAAAAATAATTGAAAATTTAGTTACATTCATACAGTAAAGCCTTGATACCTGAAGCATATTTTTACAGTTCTGCAGCATCAGCTGCCATTCATAAACAAAATCTGATAGATACAGTACTGCAAAAAAATTAATTGCTTAGATAAACACAGCAATTTTTATGAGCAATGAAAGCGTTTAACACTGAAACGAAGCAGATGTAATTTAGATTTCCCAAGTATTTCCAAACTGTGCCATATATGTGCTAGCTACCATGAATGCTGCTTGCATGATAAAAATATGCTTGTAAATGAACATGCAAAAAAATATTGCTACTGGCACCACCACCAGAGTTGGTGAATACAACAAAGTCTGAAATTCCTGACTTACAGCCTCACACTAAGCAAGGTCAATTAAAGTAGACATTGGATACTGTGGTGGGGATATAGATCTTTTTTCACCCACCAGTGAGTTAACAAACGAGCTTCAGCTGTAACAGAAAAACCTGCTAAGTTTGTGGAATTCCCTAACATTGATGTTGGAAAACTTGCAGGTTTTGACAGAGGGCCATTCATTCCAGTGTACTGTCAGTTCAATACATTGACCTTTATAGTATAAAGTTGCTAAGTTGTTAACATAGCCCTTTATACAGAAAATAGAACCCTTGAATAGAAAAAGGGAAGGTACACTGCCCCAGTTTTAAATTCCAGATGTTAGTTAACAAAAGCCTCTTCATCTTTAAAAAGTAAAATAATGTTTTAGGCTAACCTCCCAAATACAAATGCATAGATGGTATGGCAAATTGAGCAAATTTTGAGGGAGTGAAGAAGTTGATGCTTTAAACATTCAGATCCTAGATATATTATGAAGCTGCTTTGACTTCAAAAAGTAACAGAAGAAAAAATATCAAGATGCATAAGGAAATGCATTAAATTAATTATCCAACTTTTTGGAAAAAATATTGTTAAAACCATTACATCTTTTCCTAGAGAGCTTTTTAAGTACATTTATCAATTCCCACCTTTACATCTAAAGCCTACATGGAGTGTAATAAATGCAAGCAAGCAGTAAGGTTTAGCAATATTTTTTTTTAAATCTTAGTTTTTTTCTAAAGTATCTCTCTATATACAGCACTTGTAGATTGCATGTGCTTTTGGTTGATCTGGATTATATCTTCATATGTTAAAAAATTAAACAAAACCATACATAACCCTACCTTTCTTTCAGTATAAAAAGAGCACCGAGCTGTGCCAGAACTGTAGATGCAAATACAGCTAGAACTTCAAACCTTTCAAACCTGAAATTTGAGAATTAAGTTTAGAAACACTGAACATTGAACAATGCATCAAAAAGAATCTTTTCTGTGCAAGAACCAGCAGAATACACCTACTCTTTCCAGTTCATTCAACAGCAGATAGATGGGAAGAAACTGGAAGTTTTATGGAATAGGCATTAGTTTCAGTTTCTTTTAACGCTCTACTCAGCAGAGACACCTTAAAATTAAGCATTTCTTAGTTCTTCTTCCTATCTGTCCCCTCCTCTGTAACTGTTCTTTACACTAAGTCTTGGCCCTCCTCACTTTTAGGTTCTTTCACATACAGAGTATTACTGATGGCTGTTTGGGGATCCAGGCAATGACAGTGAGCAACATATGAAATGCTGTATTATCAAACACTACATCTTGTTATTAGTACTCACCCAAATGAATAGACTGGGCTGGGTTTCTTCATCATTACCCAATAGCTTATTAGACATGTTACCAAACTGAAAAAAGGGGGAGAATTAGACTATGATAAATAACTGCACCCTTTACGAACTGCAGAATCTACAAACACACACTTGAGCCACCAGAATTCAACAAACGAATACAAGTCTTGAGTCTTGCCCTGAACTGAACCTCTGTCACTGTCACAGTGATGTTCTAAATGCTCCTCATGTGGTTTTTGAACTTGCCTAGAAATGCTGTAACCTCAGAAAGGCCATTTAAATGAGAAGGAAGATGATAAGCAAGACAGAAGAGTGAAAGAAAAAGCCAAGAAATCTCTCCATTGAACTTTTCTTTTAGAGATATACCATGAATTAGATTTAGCACTCTAGAATAAGTTTCAGGCCACACCAAGTATTGTCCTTCTTTTTCACAGTGTAATTTCTCCATGTATATGGCCAAAACAGATTTACTTTCTGTGGCTGCATTCACTTACACAAGCGCCAATCTAACTGGCCATTCACTGACAGCCACAGGTCTCTCTTGCTATCTTCTGTCCAAATTTTTCTCTCATATTGAACATCTAGAAATCCAATTATTTTGAAATCTCCATGGTAGTAGCCTGAATGTTTCAAGGATGGGTATAGTTTCCTTTGCCTATTTTTCCTCTATTGAACCCTTTGAACAATTTTTTCAATTGGAATCTACGTGGATTCAGTGCCATCTGTGCTTTCATTCACTGCTTTTGTAATTAGTAACAATGTTAAATCAGACTGGATCAAGGACTCATCCCTACAACTGATGAACAATCACATCCTCAAAACTTGATCCTCAGCTGTGTAGAATAAAAGTAAAAGCACAGGAAGTAATACTGTTCATATACAAAACCATAAATGCGTATTCTCAGTAAGACTATTATATACAACCAGGAAAATGACAAAAAGAAAAGAAGCAGAAATTTATTTTTGCAGCTGAATTACTGAGCACTGTTCTCCCTTACAGCAAATCAAAACTCTTGAAAGAGATTGCTGTGAGTTAGAATAATCTTCTAGTCCAACCCCTAACTAACCTAAGGTATGAATGCCAATGGTGTTCTACCTTCTTCAAAAAAAAAAAATTCTATGCGAATGGGAAATACAACATCAACACTTTGACCAACTTCCCCAAGGTGAAAAAGGTATTTTGAGTCAAAACAACAAGAACTCAGTAAATACAAAATTCTAAGAGAAGTACAAGCCTAATTAAAGTTAAATCCCAATTCTAATGCAGTCACAGATCAATTTTTCTTTTGTGTCTATTTTTGTTTCTGCATATTTGTTAATGTTATTTATATATGTTTTACTGTAAGTCAGGTAAGTTACAGTATGTAGTGGACATATGTATGACTCAGAAAGCTGATCCATACATTTTATAGGATAGTGAGACACCAACGAAAATAATTTAGGCTAATATTTTAAAAATATATACATTATATTTCCCAACCACTGCTACCATTCTGTATCTTAGATAAAAACTGAATGTATTTCATGTCTGTATTATTGGTATTACCAAAAGCGCTCAGAACTATCATACTAAAAGTTCTTTTAATACAATTTTGTTAGGAAACAAGAAAAATACTGAAAATATCTAATGACCTCATGTGCAAAGTGCTTGGCATGCAGCTTACGAAACATTTTTGAAATAGAATTACAGGCTTCTTGTTTCCTGATGTTAAAACTGAGGGTTACTTCACAATCAGTGACTATGGCATTAGGAAAATGTTCTGAGAGAACAACCAGACAACAGTTTTATGCTATATTGTTTTATGTTGTCACGCATCTGCACAGAGAAATCCATGACTGAACAGATCAGTTACTAGTCATTCTCAATATAGCTGTGGTGGGTTTTACAATCTATTTATTGTGCGCAATTTTAGACTCATTTAAACTACATTTAAACCAGTTACTGTTTCTATACTCATGACTAAGTTACAGGTCTTTGAACCTGTAAGTAACTTTTAAATGTATAGAAATATATAGACAAAATAAACAGTAAGACAAAATGGGAAAAAAATCTCACCTGAAAAGGTCAAAGATTGTCAAATATGTGTAAGCAGTTAAAGCTGTAAAGAAAACTAAATATTAAAAAACTTAATATTTAATTTTTCAATGCAAAAATCACTTGTACTCCAAGTCCCTTTTGTGCAGCTCTTCTCAATCTTCCACCTAAATAAACTGCCTCTGCTGATAGAACAAGTCTCTGTGAATATTCTAAAGACACCAATATATTTAACGTCATAAGCAGGTTGATTACAGCAATCCTAACTCAACTAAAGCACGTAATAAAGCCCAGATACCAAAGCTGTCACATTTGTGACTAAGTTGTGAGTAGGAATTTAAATACAGAAAAGTCAGGAGATCTTTCAGAAACACACACTTACCAAAGCTAGAGACCTCTTACGTACATTATTGCAGTGAAAAGTAGGTTGAACAGAATTTTTTACTTGTTTTGCATCTCTAACCTACCCCGAAACTGCAAGAAAACCTGCATCAAAAACTAAAAACTAAAAAAGCATTCTATTCTCAGTACAGATGATGGGAAGCACGTCGAAGCCCCGATCCAAAAGCAGAAGGCACACAGAGCTGCTTTGGGTCTGGCTGATCTGGAGTTCATTTCCCCACAGCAGCCCCTCACAGTGCTGTGTTTTGCAGTGGCAGCTACACAGGTGTTGGTAACACTCCAGTGTTTTGGCTACTGCTGAGCATTCCTTGGAAGCAAAGAAGCCTTAAGCCTTTTGCCACACTACAAACATCCCCCTTTAACTGCAAGCAAGGGTCCTCTTATGTCATTGGTGCTACTTACACAAGGAACAGGTTTGAGGACTAGTAACTCTAAAGTCTACTGGTTTTCAGTCTTAAAGATGAACCTACTGCAAGAAGCAAATGGCCAGCAGGACTGAAAAACTGTGCAAACTTTGAAGGACTTTCACCCATCCAAACTTGTCTGTGAAAAATGCTTCAAAAGGAAGCACTTTCTGGACCTAGCCCCTAACTCCATTAAGTACTGGACTTGGCTTTTTCAGTCAGTTGGAAGTTCACAAGCTAAGAAACACATGGTAGTTTGTTGTAGTTTCAGTACATGAGAGCCACCTACCTATGCTGTTTGTAGAGCTGCACCACATGAGCAGGAGGCCAATACATATTAAATTTATAGCACCAAACAGTAAAATCTTCCAGGACTGTTGATGAGAATAAATACGTATTTTACACCTTGCAAAATTTACAAGACAAAAATATATCTATCTGGTCTTAAAAAACAACATTGCAGTACTTGGTCATGCAAATAGAACCTGCTTCTCCTCCGTCACAAAAATTCACCATTCATTTCAGAACAACAAGCCCTTATTTTATTTCAAACTTCACAGATTATTTTAAAACTCATTTATGAACGCCACCATGCTTAAAATACCTTTCTGGTCTAAGAAAACCCCCACCCATCTATGATATTTACATTTTATTACAGTACACAGCAACTGACTTTTGAAGACCAACTTGTGCAACTTCATATTAGTGGGTTCCTTTTTTGTGCTGAAACTTTGGTTCCAAAAACATCTGCATATATTCAGTTTATAGTTCTACTGAACACATTAGATATAATTATAATTCTGGAGAACACTAATTGACAAGGACAATGCACAGGAAGGAATACAGCTTCAGAGAGATTTGTTTTTAAGCACAGCTAGAAAAATCCAAAATAAAAATTTCACTATATACCTGATAGTGTATTTTAACTTACCACAGCTAATGTATTTTTATTATTATTATGATTTTTATAAGCAATACTTACCCTTCTGTCTGCTGCAACCAACCTAAATTCATGTGTTAGCTTTCCAACCAACGATCTCTGTGATTTGCGGAACAGGTGTATTGTCCCCTTTAAAAAAGAAAAAAAAAATCAATAGTTTAATCAAAAACTTTACTTAAACCATAACTTAAATTAGCAAAAAGGAAATCTTCATTTATGAACTATTTTCATAATTATATCAAAGACTCAGGTAAATTTTTTGTTAACTAGAAATATCACATAAACTTTAAACTCAATAATATTTTGGTAACCATTTCACATGGTTATTATAGCAGAAAATGACAAATTACTTAGAATCAAGCTTCATTTAGACATAATCCAGAACTCAGGTTTACCGGAAAAGATACTGAAGTATCGTTTAAAGAGTGAGTTTTAACTTTTATTTAGATGGAACTACTACAGACAGTGGGAAAACACAAATATTTTTTCTTTATCAAAGCACACTTCCCACCCAAAGGCAACGGATTTATTAAACAGGAAAATATCGTTTATAGATCTATAAAGGAGAACCCACCATAGAAGTAAAAACAATGCTGGTGATGTGGTGGACACAAGGCCAGTAACAAAACACGACATACCAACAATCTTGGCTCTGACTTAACCTAAATGCGCACAGTAGCTGTGGTCAGTGTAGGTGCTCCCTCCCCTACCTTACAGAGACCTGCAGATGAGCTCTGTCCTGGCGTGGAGATGGGAGTGAGGGCTCTCCTGGAAGCGTGACAGGGAGCAGACTGCCAGAGAAATTCAGCTACCATGCCACTTGGCTTCCTTTCCTCAGAGGGTCCAAGCTTCTAGCTGGTTGTCCTCCGTTCTGCTCTCCCACAAAGAAGTAAACTTTCCACATGCAAAGATTTCTGATTTGCAGTAGAAATTTGTGGACTTGTAATGGGTGGTCTGTCATCTGCAGCATTTTGGAGCTGGATTGAAAAAGGCTAGATTTTAAGCTATCACTCCTTAGCTGCCAGCAGAAGACAAAAAGACGTACTAATGGGATCTTCACCAAAATAAATTCAATTAACTTTCAGACATTTTGTCAACACAGCTGCATTTCATATTATCTGAGAAATACAAGGGTGCCGTGAACTAAAATTTAAGCATTACTACAGATCCCAAGTTTAGCTCATCTGGGACAGAACACTGGCACTTACTCTTTTCTTTACCAACAAATTATTACATGATTATTTTAATCCTTAATAGATACATGCAGGATGCTAAAACACCTTGGAAAGCTTGTCTAACAGGCAGTGGACTGCCTGCTTATGAAAGTTGCTATGTTACAGAATCACAAAGAATCACAGACCATCATGAGTTGGAAGGGACCCAC
>VYZQ01019426.1:0-23117 GCA_013400655.1 Mystacornis crossleyi
CAGCGGCGGGCGAAGCTGGGTGCAGCAGGGATGTGGGGCGAAGCGGCAGCAGGGCAGGACAGGACAGGTGAGAAGGCGAGCGGGCAGGCAGGTGGGCAGGCAGAGAGGTGGGCAGGCAGGGAAACAGGCGTGAAGGCGGGAGAAGAAGGTGCCAAACTGCCCCCCAGCAACGTGTTGTGAGTGACTGTGGGGCTTGACTTTTGTAGTCCTCTGTTGTAGGAAGCATATTGTGTTAAATTATTAGTTAATGGTTAATTAACTTGGAGTTAAGTTAGAATTCGTTGGACACATTGGCTTGGGGGAGGTTCATTATTGTTGGTTATGTATAGNGGAGGATGCTGGAAAGAGGGTGTTTGAAGATAATTAACATAAAGGGATAAGAGAAAGATCCCAATTGGAGTAGGACAGCACCAATAACTCGGCGCCCTGGCATCACCCCACCCGGACTGTCCAACCAGCTGGACGAGGAGCCAATCTACAGCCGGTCAGTGTGCCAGCGAGGGGAGGGCTCTCGGGAAAGGGCTGGGACTCCCGGGACCGATAGAAACGCGGAGCTCCCAAGGGATCTTGGTCTCTGACTGACCGGCCCTGGTCAGGTCCTCCTCCCCGGGAAACAGCCAGTTAGCGTTAGGGACTCTTAATTGCTTTATGGCTAGTTCTTGTTAATAAATCTGCTCGACGGGAGATTGGCTTTCTGCGTTTATTTCAGACCCAAAGCAGAAAGACCCCGTGGTGTGGCGGCTAGCTGCCTTTATGTGCTCCCAAACTCCTCCCCCAGCTCGGCTTCGAGGCTCGTTTTTGGCGGGCGTTTTTGGCGGGCATCCGGACAACTTCTTGCCCTGCACTAGCAAGCACGTCGTGGGCGGGGGGCTGTGCGCTGCTCGCAGTCCAGTCATGGACGTTTATTCTGCCGTGATCAGCTGCGAGGCTTCCCCCACTCCTGGCTGCCTCCTGCAAGTAACACGTGCACCCCCTCCTTCACGTGCCTCTGACAGTCCTGACAACCAGAGCTGAGGCAAACTAAAAATGGCTGAATTGGCTTCTCACAAGGAGGTGTGTCCTTCTGTAGTGATTTTTTTTTCACCCTGCAGTGGCGCAGTGCAAAGAGGGATGTTGCAAACTGGGAGAAGGAAGGGCTGGTCTTCCTGTTACGCAGAATAAGGTGTGGAAAAATTAGCCCAAGTGTTAAAAATGCATATTATAATATTGGCTTTTTGCAGATAATTAAGTGAATGCTGTATAATGTTAAAGTAGCTTTGCTATGAAGATATAGGGTTTTTTGTAACAATAACTAATGCCTTTATTTCTGTAGTAGAATAGCTGATATAGTTATGCTTGTGGTAACTGAGCTGTCTGCTTGGTTGGATAACATCCACTGAACGTGGGATGAGGACCCCTGCTACTGACTTGCAGCCATCAGCAAGCACTGTCTGTGAACACCACAGACCAAGGCCCAAGCTGGAGATGATAATAAAAACTGACCAAAACCACAGCCCAGAAATGCACATGCTCTAAAAAGGCGGACCCCAGGAGGAGCCATGCTAAACTGTTCCTAGAAAATGTAAACTAGTTTGGGGGGAAAGTTTGAATATGTATAATTGTTTATGAATATGCATTAATAGTAAAGGTATGTAAAGGGTGTCTCCAAAATAGCAGGGGTGCTCTTGGCTGTGAGCCAAGGGTACCTGGCGCTGGGCCCTGGCTGAGAGCCAGGGGTACTCAGTGCTGTAACTTTTGCTTTATTGTTTTTGTCCCTTATTGTCCTTTTATTAAACTTTTAAATTCTCACAGGAGAGTGAACCTCATTTTTCACGCCAAGGCTACAAATAGTGGCTGTTGTAGTTGAGTCACAAGTTGCCATCTTGGCTGCAGTCTTGGCTGTTGTGTTGGAGACTCTGTGCCTCTTCTGTCTGGGAGGAGTCTAACTGAAACCACTTTCATGCCCAGGTCTGCATCTTTCTCAGTTCTAACGAGACCCTGCAATTAACTGCTGCTTTGTGGAGCTCTGCTGGGTCAGAGTATGGAGTGTTGTCCTTGACAAGGATAAGTGGTGTAGAAATGGCTCTTAGTCTAAAGAATGGCACAGAAGGCAAATGTTTATTACAAAATAATAATAAAATTCAGAATTTCTATGGTGGAATTAGTAAAAGAAGGCAAAAATGTGCAAAATACAGCTCTTCCTTTTAATATCTGTGGCTTTTTCCTTACAGATTTATTTATTGACTGCTTTATAGGTATTAGTGGGCAACCAAAAATCAGAAACTGGGCAGATGTGAGAATATACTGTCCTAAACGGTTGCTGTTGAAACCTGTGTGAAAAACATCTAGGATGGAGGAGACTGAGAATAGATATGGAAGGAAATTCACTATTTTCATGGGTTTAGAGTCCACTGCTGGCTGTGGAGATGGTCTGATCCTCCTGCTTTCAGTCCTGTTTAGTAACAAATGAGAAAGAACAAAAGTTGGTAACGTAAGACAAATATCTCTGTTATTAATGGGCCATGGAGTTTGAGAAATGTGCTCAGGAAGTGAAGCAATAAAATATTTCAAGGTGTAAACCAAGGAATTACTTTGGGATTTGTGGAATGGGCTTCAGACAGTTTGCCTGTGTATGCTCTATCTGTATCAGAGATTATGAGAGTGTTCTATAATACTGATTATTATCAGTGTAAAAGAGACCCATGAGCATAGGTGATCCTTGTATTGCTTTTTGTAAGGGGCTCCGGAAGGTGTGTGAAATGTTATATGTTATCGTGAAATCTGGAAAATGTTTTGAGTCAAAGGTTCTAAGACTTGCTTTGACCCCTGTAATAAGCACATTATTTTAGGTAAGGTTAATTAAGGTGGAGAAAAGGGAACAAAGAGATGAGAACACACTGTGAGTTACCTTCTGTTGGTTCTTGTTCATTGTAGCTCTGTTGCAGTCAATGCACGTGTGTCAGCCTAAGACCAGTGGACCTAGCAAAAGAGTACAGACCCGCATGGATCCAGGCTTGTACTTCGAAATGGGGACCTTACTCTAGATCAGTTGTTTTTCCTTTCAACTTCTTTAAAATTCAAGATGTTTTATGATTACATGACGTGAATACTTTAAAGCAATTCTAAGAAGAGACACAAAGTCACGACTCATGTCCCAGCATGTGCTTAACGTAGCATATGGTTTATGTTTCCTTGAGGTTTCTTTATTAGCTCATGAAAGAAAGTAGTGGTACTTCTGTGCATGTACAATTCAGAAGGTTTAAATTCTGTGTTTTTTGAAGATAAAGTATAGAGCAGTGTGTTTAGTAGACTCATCCTGTGTAGTTGATATGCCTGCTTTTTTTGGGTGGGTTGTTTTTTGGGGTTGTTTTTTTTTTTTTTTAAGCTTTGTTCTTCAACAAGTCAGTGAAAATTGAAATAGGCTGGTGCTGAGCCAAACAATAAAACATAGATGGACATTTATTGATAGCAGTGCCCCTGCTCTACTCAGTCACAAAGATTATAGAAATGCTTACAACATAACCTGAAGATTTTTTCCTGACCCTTTGCCATTTAGGAATTTCCCAGCCTTGTAGTAGATGTTAATTTGTCTTTCCCACTTCTCTGTAGGTTTTATATTACTATTTCTTTACTTTAGTTTTTGTAAATGACATAGTACCCTTTATATGTATAATGGGGATTTTTGACAGTTTCATATATATTAAAATCTTTCATGGGGAAATGATTTAGTATAATGGGGTTTATGTTGTTAGGATCAAAATTGAGCATATACTTCTGATCTGTTTTGTAAGCACTATGAACAGAATTCACCCAAAATGTCAAAAATCAATGTTCTAAGTGCTGTATTTTCTTCTTTCATTTTCTTCACAGATTTTTCACTGGAAGGGAGAGCTGAAGAATTCTATAACTTACAGCATCGTTGCCGTGAGTGACATTCAGCTCTCTCTAAGAGCAGTCATGTACCAAACAGGGAGAATAAAGGAAGCCCCAGGTGGGTGAAGGTGGTTGTAGTGGTTTGATTCGCATTTTCCCCTTTTCTGTGAGATAAGAACAGGGAGGAATACAAAGCAGGCACCAAACTTAAAGAATATAATGAAGTTTATTACTACAACTAAAAGTAAAGTGGAATAAAAAGGAATTAAAGCAAATTAACCCCCCTTTTTCTCCGGCACCTCCTCCATCCACCTGTAATATAAAGACACAAACTTTAAAGCAATTCAGCTGGTTTGCCCCTCTATAACAATCTTATGTCAGTCCATTGAGTGAGAGAAGTCTCTTTTGCTCAGCTATAGAACTTTTCCACAAGAACAATCTTCTCATGGCATCCACGTCACAGCACAGCCGCCATCTGGGGTGGTTTTCTGTTGACATGTGAGGGTCCCTTTACCTTGATCCACAGCTTTTCCCACAACCGTGTTCAAGGATTCACCTTTAGCTGCAGGGGGTATAATTTTAAGGACAAGCACTTCCAGAAAAANGGTCCTCTGTGAAGATGTCCAGCGTAGTAAAATGAACCACTGTAGTGGAAAAGAAAAGTTTGATTTTTACGTCTCTGGTTTTACTGCCTCCTGGGTTTGGAGTCTGCAGAAGGTCTACCATGTCTGACTATTTGGCTCTTTGTTTTGTGTCACTCGAATAAAGGAAAGTTCTTGCTGTACTTCACATAGCAACCCTGAAAGGATCTGGAAAAAGTGACCAATCTCAGGAAGTAAATGACAGGAAAAAATTTATGAAAAATCAGGCTCTGTTTTCTTTTTCTTTCAGTTTTTTCCAGTGATCTTCAGGAAGTGAAGGAGTTGCTGAGGAGGATTGGCCAGTGAAACGAGTGGGTTTTTTTGGTTGGGTGTTCCCCCTGCCTCTGCAAGTGTACGTGTTACTTCTTCACTTCAGGTCTTTCAGCATCCTTTTAGCCATGGGCAGTGCTTGTTATTTTTACCACTTAACTGATTTATTTCAGTTAAAAAAAATGCGAAGAGCTTATTTAGTCCTTTCTAGGCAGCTGCTGGTTAAGAAGGAGAATCATTTATTACTATTGCTGGAGCATAGAGTAAAAGAGAATTACACTCAGATTTGTGCATAATTAGAGATCTGTGAAGGGACAGAACCTTGAGGAAGCTGGGTATGGTCATGTCTTGTTGACCTAATGGAGAGAGCCAGCTCTGCCCGTTTGCTTGAGACTGACTAAGAGCAAGATAGCTGAAGCATGTTCTTAGTGGCAGCATGAAAAAAATGCTGCAGTGAAATAGAATTGGAACAGGAACAAATGGGCTGACAGCAGTGTGCAAGTCTGCTGTGGCTTTTAGGATGTGCACAGAAGACTTGAAAGTGGTTGGTTGTAAATGCAGGTATATACACTTGGTTAGGGGGTTAAATTGCGATGTGCCTCCCCCTGCCCAGCTTGCCAGCTCTGGTTCTGCAGCCCGGCACCTCTGCTGAGCCCGGGACTGGGAGCAGGGTTCCCCTCTGCCACCTGGGGCTGGGGGCTGGCAGGGTAGCAGGAGCAAACGGGAATGGAGCACTGGATAGAGTGATTCAGCAAAGGGACCTACGCCCCTGGCAGTGCTTATATGCATCATCAAGGTTCTTGTAACGGAGGTGAGTTCAAAACTGGGTCAGCTCCCTCTGCTGACTCTCTTCTTTGTCTTTTAAATTGTATTCGCAATCCCTAGCTCTTGCCACTGTTTGACTGGCCAAAACATAGTTATTAAAGGTCAAGGATTTTAATCAGGAGAAAGAACTGGTTATTTTAGAATCATTCGAGAGACAAATTCTGCCATTTAAACAGGCAAAAGAATTCTGTGGCTCTGAGAACTGGTAAATAGCTTCCTTCAAAGTGTGGTAAGGCTTGGAGAATTGGGAGGTGCAACATAGAGAAAGAAAAGAAAGGAGCATCCAGCACTGGAGATACAGGGGAGAATTAAAACATGCTAGTCCTCTGACAGTGTGATGTGTGAATGTAACCTAATTTTTTATCCTTAGAATAAAAGTGAAATTGATGCTTGTTATTTTGGTATGATAAATGAGTAAGCTTAAAGAAGAGAGGGAAATCTCTCTCTTTTCTCACTTTTCCTCATAAAATACTGATACATCAGTATGATCTCAGTATGCTTTTGGCTTTCCCATGGGGCTCTTTGCTTTATATAGTATAACTTAGGAAATAGCTCATTTGCCATGTGTAATATATAGTAAAATGGGATGCTGTGAAAACACTTAGATCTTGAATTTTACTGTAATGTATTAACAATTTAGAAGTTACACAGTGAAAAACAGTAGGTGGGATTGGGTTTAGAGATCTTACCAAAGAATTCTGAACTATCATGTTGGTTTTTTCTGCTAGGGAACTTGGTTCAAGGTGAAGTATATAATTTCTTTCTCAGTGACAAAGATTTGGGGTTCTGCCTCTAAAAGTCAATCTAAATCATAGGATGTGACCCAAAAACTTGTCACTTGCTTGTAATGGTAAAAGAATTCCATTTCATGTTGTCGACTTTTCATTACTCCCTGTGTCACAAAAATTGTTCACTTCAAATCTCCTATGTTCCTGAGCTGAATTAAATCGCCTGGCTTCTGGTTTGATGTAGTATTTGCTCTCTGGTTGCTGTTCTTGTCTTTTATCCTCTGAAGGAAGTTAAAGTGGAAATACAGGTGATGTGCTTTTCAATAATGAGAGATAGGAGAGCGTACTTCATATGAGAACAAAAACCAATCGCAGAAAAGAGCAATTTCTCCCCATTTAAAGAAAAACCTCGAAATAAGAGGAATGTTTTCATTAAAAAGAGAATCATCTGTAATCTTAGTCTGTCATCTTCCACTGCAGAGCTTTCATCAGAAGCATTCCTCATCCTATCTTATTTTCTAAGCAAGAATTAACATATAATAAATTACTGACATTAATATATTTTGAAATGAGTTGTTGTGTCAGTCACTCAGGTGTAAACACTGCCTGGCTTTGAGCAGGATATTGTTCAGTTGCTTCTCTTGGAAGACTGATGGCCAAAGCAGCAATCTGTTGGTCAGCATGTCCATGGTGTCTCACCAGGACAGTCTCACAGCCCTCACTGAGGCTGACAGATAGATCCTGACACATTGAGAGATGGTTCAAATGCAGCGACAGCTGGGAACGTGACCTGTGAGGGATGAACGAATGGGGGCGGTTCTGCTAAAGAGAAGGGGATGGAGGGGATTGAGGGGGGATTGGGGGGATCCTTTATGGATACTTAAGTGGTTGCTGGAGACAGAATAGTAATTGCTGGGTTACTGCTAGGCTGAGGAGCAAGGCACTGGACTTGGGGTGCTGCTCAGTTTGTTTCAGTTAGGAAATAGCAACGTGCCCTCATTTCAGTGGTAGATTTAAAAGGGTGTAGGGTTATCTGGGGAAGTTGTGTGAGCCTTTAGGGGTTTTAGGAGCATGACAGATGAGCATCTGGTGATGTCAACTTATTTGGTACTGAATCAATGATGGAGTCTCCAGAAGTCATTTTCAGTACACCTTTCTGTCATTCAAATTATATGTAAAACACAAATGGTGGAAAAATAATAAATTGTATAAAAACCAGTTGTGACTCTTGTGAGGACTGTGATTTGATGCCCTCCTGCTCTCCCTCCATTGTATGAGTGCCCATGCCTATCTTTAATGGAAGCCTTGCTGCTGATACTGTAGAAATCCAGCTTGGTGCAGTTGAGTGTGTTCTGTTTCCCCCTTCCTTTTGCATTTCATGTGCTTAGGCAGGAGAGGTCTTTAAATATAGAGATTTTGACTATTTCAGGCCTCACGTGTTCCCTATTCAAAGTTATGAAGGAGCAAAAGAAGACCTTTACTGCAGTCATGGCACAAACAGAATTGACCATGCTTTGGGTGACAATTACATGCAAAAACTGCCTTTTATTCTCATCATTCAGAATTTTTTTGCCCCTTAGGGGTTCAGTGACTAGCTGTGGAAAGTAATGAAAATATTTTTTTTTCTGGTTAAAAAACAGGACACTCTCACCAAACTTGACCCTGAAGGCTTGTGGAAAGCTAAGGTCTGAGGGGGTAGGTGAGACTAACAAACAAGTGCATAAAGATGTAAAGAGTTTCCTGCTTGTCTGAGAAATTAGACTTCTCTGATTTAAATTTTAAGTCCACCCTTACTCTCATGACCTTGATCTTAAATTTGTCCTTTGAATCTTTAGAACATTCTCACATTTCCATGAAAGACAGAACCTGTCTTATGAGATTTCCATGCATAACTTCAAGCAATTTACATAGAAATGTCAAGGTAGAGCTTGCAATGGCTTTACCTTGGGGGCTCACATATGGTAAACAAAATACAATAGGAGTCGGGTAGTAAAATATGAGTGTTCATGAGCTCAAATAAGGATTTTCTATCTCCTTAGTAAAAGGCTTTGTTTAAATTAATAATTTTATTGATCATTACCTGGCATAAAATGACAGCTGTAGGATGTGCTGAGAATTGAAGACAACTTAGTTGGCCTGCTATAAAGCAAATTAATATTGACAGTATGTCTATTTTTCCATGTAATTAAGCAGTAATAATCAAAGCTCAATGCTTTTCTTGGAGATTAATGATGACTTTCAAAATTAATCGTGTGAGGTGAAAGCAAGGACCATTACCCATAGCAAATTGTTAAGAATCCAGAAAACACACTGGGCTGAGTCATTCAATTTGTTTTATGGTTACTTAAATGCTGCTTTTTCCTCTGTTTATTGAGGGAAAAAAATGGGTATTCATACATGCTAAATAGTTCAAGATTTAACAGTTTCATAGTAAGCAAGCAAATGAAGAGTAGGCTCTTGTTCCAGCCACGGTCATGTCTGGGGACAAGCTGAGTAACTGGTTCTGGCACTATGACCTGAAGTCTCTGCTGTTCACTCTTCTCACCACGTGGGTTCTAGGATTCATCACAGGTGCTTAGTCAAGTCACTCTCGCTTACGAAATTACTCTCCTAATAAATGATAAAAGCAAAACTACCATGTGGTGTTCTCAGGATAAGTCCCACACAGGCCTTAGTGCCTGGTAAAGGAGCCACATCAGCACTTCCACTCTACTTGTGTTTAGTGGGAGAGATGTTTCCAAAATTAACTTTTTTCTTTTTTAATACTCACCCTTCATTATTAATGTTTTCAGGCGAAGTAGTGGACAGCAAAAAACTGTAGCAGAGACTGACCCCACCTCCCTGGGTCTTTGCTCCCAGGGAGGTGCAATAACATTTACACCTTTTACAAATGATGTTCTTCAGGTGCTGAGTTGAATCTGGCACTCACTGCAGTCAGCGGCGTAAACGCTGTTGAGTTCTTTGGTGCAAAATCAAGATGAAAGCTCTTCCTTTCTCTCCTTTTTTCTTTCTTACAATAGCACAGATCAGAAGTAATTTAGTTGAAATCAATGAAATGACATCTCTGAGAGGTGACTCGAATCTAAGCTATTGCCAATTCCTGCTACACTCCTGCCACACTTCACGATGGGAATACTCCTGTTTCAATTAGGTGTGCTGTGAGAAAAACCCTTTTCACTGAAGCTTTTGAAGTGGGGATAATGATTGAGATTTTAAAATTGCTTCCAAAATTGCTACTTAGATTTTAGCTGTGGGAGGCAGATGAACACCCTTTGCTCCTTCTTTTGTCTAGGTAGTGGTAACTGGACACCAGTATTTCATAGTATTTGTGCTACCCTCCTGTTTTGGACATTCCTTTGCACTGACTGCTAGCGGCAGCTTTAATAACGAATAACCAGAAAAGAACAATGTCTGCAGACAGCTGTAGTGTGAAAGACACAAGTGTCTCTAATACTAAAATGCCTGATTTTCACCTAAAAATGTTGAACTCTTCTATGTCTGCATATTTCTCTTGTGCTTGGGCAGATTGGCTTATGTTTGAGAAATTAAAGAGAAGCCTGTTACCCGTGTATTTCTTTAGAACTATAATTCTCTTTGAAGACCAGAATAAATCAATAAGCTCATTCAGAATGGTTTCCTGCATAACACAACCGAGCACGTTGCAAAGCCGGATGGGTGGATTAGAGGGTGTGCGGGGGTTGGTTTGTCATTTTACTTTCTTCCTGAATTAATTATTCATTACAATTTGTTTCTTTGTATTTTGGTAGAAGATTGAGAAAACAGGAATGATCTGTAACTTACTGAAAACCAGCCAACAAACCAATCCCTCTATTATTTCTGTAAATGTTACCTTTGTTTTGATCTTCAAGTGTAGTAGTGGAACAGAACACCGGTTTTGGCAATACTAAAAGCAAGATAGTACAAAAATTACGTTTTCTGCAGCAGATCACATAGTATACAGTGGAATGCTGCAGAAATTTATGAATACTTGTATGTGAAAATGCTAGAAGCCTTGAAAATGTCTTCTCTTTGATCACAGTGTTGATATCAAATCTCATTAATAATCATGTAAAATGAAGTGCTGTGTGGTTTCGTTTTGTTGTACAGCTTTCTAGTATTTTGATTTTTGCACGTATTCTTTTGCGGCAGTGCATTGTGATGACAACCCTGTAAGATTTAATTTTTGTTCCTCGTGGCTATTTATTGCAGCATAGAGCAGTTGATGAGTGCTTTAACAGGTGTCTGCTGGAACTGTCTGGAGTCACAGAAAAAAACAGCAGCATTTTACTTTAGGTTCGCACTCCATTTGTAAATTCCTAAACGTTGTCATCCTGTGCTTTTTAGCAGGAATGAAAGACTGACCCAGACCATTATCTGCTTTGTGGTGCTGGTAATGCGGTAGGGAAAAGTTACGGGAAGTCTGCACGGCCCCTGAGTCTGTCTCCCAGTGCAGTGATGCGTGGTCTTGCTGCTTTATTTGCTGTAGACTTTGCTAATATTGTACAAGTCCACAGAAGCAACATGTGGCGAAACAAATTGTCTGTAGTAGAGCAAGCCTCAGTCTAGTGTTGGTGTGGAACTGCAGCGTGGCACAAGTTTTCTTGCAGTGTTGAGAACAAACGGGGTCGTGTGACAGCCAGATGTATCTGCATTGCAAGCGTCCTGTATTTTGCTGCCCTATTCTGGGGCACGACAGTACCTAAGAAATGTGCGAGCACAGGCCAGAGCATAGACCAAACAGAAAGGTTTGAGCATGTGAAGCTTCCTTTTCTCTAGCCCAAAATAACTCTGGGAGAGTCTGGATAGAGCTAAATTCAGAGTACTCCAACAGGAGACACTACCACCCCTCTACTTAAAATTTTTCATTCAGCTGAACTGCTGTACTACTTTAACTGTGCCAGGTGTGTTGGCTGTGGTGAGGATGCAAAGTTGTTACAGAGCTGCACACAAAGACAGCTGTTTCAAACTCACTCTTCGCTCTGGGTTACCCCGCAGACATCACCCTGTGTGCCCTGTCGCTCAGAGAAGACAGCTTCTGAACAAACGGGAACGTGTAAATTCCTCTGTCTTGTCTGTGAGTCCCTGAATCCAATCAAGTGATAACAAGGGAAGGTTAATGCAACTGCTTTTGCACGTAGCAGAGCTACAGAAACTCCAGCTGTCTCCCTGCAGCACCTCATGGGATGCGGAGTCAGAGCAGTGCTGCTGTCCGCTCTCTAAGGGCACTGATGCCCACAGCTGCTCCCGTCTGTCCCCGGAGAAGCGAGGGCCCTTTCTGCTGTTGGCATGGGGGAGAAGCATGCTCGCAGGGAGCATTGCAGAGACTGCAGGTGACTGCCTTGGAAAGGGGGGTAAGATCTGCTCTTGGCCTGGAAACACCAGCTGTGGAAGAGGCGTGAGCAGCACAGGTGTGGCTGCCTGTTAACCTGCTGGACAGTGAAGGTTATTCAGTGAATGCTGCCACAGTCCTTCCTTCTGGGTCCTGTGAGATTTGACTTGACTTTTCAACCCCCTAGACTGGCTATATTTTAAATACATTTAATTAGGCTGTTGTGCCACTCAGGCGTAACTGCTAGGTCCAAAGGAACGTTGTATTTTCCTGTCACTGGAGCTTTCTGCACTAACAGCTCTGAGAGCCTTACGCCGCAGAAATGCTTATCTTCATTGCCCTTCACCACCACAGCTGACAGCTCTCTCCTGGGAGTCAGATCAAAGATTCCTGCTCTTCTTGTGAAACACCATGACACGTTCCCTTTTAGACTCTTTTCAGCGCAGTGGAAAAGCAATACAAGTGCCCCTAAACTCCTAGTTTGCAGTCATTGAACAGTGAGATGAGATGGAATTGCTATTTGGTTGTCAGAAACTTTGGTGCGTGTTCAGCTCATGACTGAGAATGAGTAGGATATCAGTAAAGTCTCTGATTTCAGTGTGGTTGAGATAATGTCTTCACTGATGCGGTATCCACTCTTACATGATAGTAAGACACATTTCATTTTGAAATTTGTAGTTTTCTAGTGCTGTAAGTAGTACAACTGCTGGCTGTGACATTCGCCATGCAGACAAATGTGCTTTGTTCCTCATTCATTATCTTGCTATGAAATGTAAAGATGAATTTATCCAGCCTACTTCAAACAGAGTCATTCTCTCTTGTTGAGTATCATAGAGTTCTTTTCCCACCGTTAAGTTTTACTGCAGCAGTTTCCACACCAAGAACTTAATGTAAGTTGTTAAGCGGTTTTGGTTTTCCTAATTTAAAAAAAAAAGGAGTCTAATCCTTCTCTTGTTACAGTAAGTGAAATGAATATTAGATGACAGTATTATGACTGGTGTGTGGGTCTAGGCTATGCAGTTATTTTATCACCTACTAAAGCTATGGAAACACCTATTAAAACTATAAAATCGAAACATTAGAATATGAACAGCATATCCACACCAAGTGTAGCAGTTGTTGTTCGTTTGAGCCCTCTACATTTTCTGCATTGAAACGGAAATTTGCCAGAAACCCAACTTTAAAACCTTGGCTATGATCACTGCTCACACTAAACTGCCATGGAGATGTTGGGAAGTACAGCAGTGGGATCAGACTGCATGGATTATTTGAGGTAAAAGAACTACATGGCATTTATTTTCTTATTGATGGTAAGCCTTTCAAACTTTCTCCTCAGGAGTAAGGGAACAATAGAATTGAAATTATATTACTTTTTTGAATGAGGAATGGTAAATGTCTTTTCAAAAGCTTCATTGAGTTTAACGTGAAAATTTGATAGTTGTGTAGATGAATGTTACAGAAGTGAATATTTTTGGATTTTTTGAAATATTTGGATATTTTGAAAATTTGAGTGCTGTCTCAGGCCATGATGCAAGTGAGAAAATAAATCCTTTTTTTTTTAATTTTTAAAAATTTTTTGCAAGATGTGATTGTTGCTCCCAAGTCAGTGATTACAAAAAAAAACTCTTTTGCCTCAGGTCAAGGTCAGCTTCCTGTCTAGCAATGTTAGATTCCCCAACTTTACAAAAAAAGCAATTTATACCAGTTGCTTATCTGTGTTGTTATGCCAAATGTTAACCAAGACAGCGACTTGGCATTTTTACATGATTTTTAAAAAAATTCGTTTTATCCTTACAAGTGATTGTATTAGAAGTCAGCAGTTTTCCTGTACACTTGCACTGGGAATTGTACATAACCTACACATTTTTGAGTATTTCACAGTTGGTAATCTGCCCCAAGCTCACCTGTCAACATTTGTCTCCAGCTTCTCTGCCTGGCACCTGAACAACTTACAAAAGGAAAAGTAGATGCTAGAAATAAAATGTGTGGTCTGTGAGCATTTGTTTCACATGGGTCTGTGCCCGGGAGAGGCTGCTGCTCGGGGCCAGCTCACAGCAGATGGGGATGTCATCTGGGGAGGCAGAGGGTGATGCCCACACTCCCTGTGCTGGCTGCCTGGCTCTGATGCCACGTGCTGGGATTTGCATCATCTGATCATTGCAGATCATTATGGAGTCTAACTCTCTGCTTTGCTGCCTCAAATAACACTTTAGCCTTGCTGTTACCTGTGACTTTTCCCTGAATTTTACACCTGACTTTTGAATGTTATTTTAAATATTAATTTTTCTGACTGGGAGGTATATTGCCATCCGTCTCGTCCCTTTTTGCCCCAGAAGTAAAATACAGAATTGCTGAGTGCATTTGCCTCACTTAGTTGTTAATTAACAGCTGTGTGTTTGTAAATGTTCTGTATGCTGTGGTGAAGTGAGGAGCTGAATTTGCTCTATGGTCCATTGCTGCAAACTCAAAGAAACAAGGTCAATTATGGATGAATGCCATGGCAATTAACATCTTAGCCAGGGAGAAATATCAAACAGATTTATGATTGCATTGGATGAAAACTTGAGGGAATGCTACAGACAGGGCAAAAGAGATTTTACAAGTGGTCCTGCATGGCAAGAACTCCGCCTTGAGCAGGAATGGCCACAGTGGAATTCAACTGGAGAGTTGTCAGGGCAAAGACAGACCTGATGCTTCCTCACTCCATTTGCCGATCATCACCCAGTGCCCTTTTGGGGCATTAGAAGCAGCTGATAGCGTCAGTGCTGTGGTTGTGGAAGTGTCCCAGCTTTGGCCTGTCTGAGCAGGACCACTCCCTGGCCCTGCTGTGCCCCCAGGCCGCTGACGGGTTTGGAGAGCCGATTGCAGCCTGGAATGTTTGTGTGGGAGCTGATGGCAGGGGAAAGGATAGCTTTGCCAAGGCCTTGACAGTGAAAACAAGTGGCATAAGTCGGTGCTAGAGAAGTGGGAACAAGTGGAAAAAGAGTGTGATAGGAGTCAGTGACAGGTGAGGACGAGTTGTAGCATGTATCAGACAAGGAAGAGGATGTCTCCAGGAGGCTGCTGAATGCTGAACGAGAGCTTGGTTCAAGATTAGGACTACACGATCTTTCAAACTGATATTTTAAGAGGTGTTACGCAGGAAGAACTTGCAGTGTGTAGCTGTAGTCTGAGTGCAAAGATGAGGAGGGATGTTAAATTTTTTCTGCAAGTTCTTGATCAGAGCTCTACCCTTAAAGTCTCTTTAAATAAGACCCACAGATCTGGCCTGGTGTAGCTTTTGCTGGAAGGTGAATTACCCTCTTCTGCTGTCAGACCCAGTTCTTTTGGTAGTCCTGCAGGGTGTTCTGCAGTGTCACCATAGTCTGCTCTCAGGGCTCCACCAGAAAGAACTAAATCAACTCTGAATGAGTTTTCCTTACCCTTAAGGAGAATCAAGGTTCACAGCAGGGAACCTGCAGCTAGATGAGTAATTTTTCTCTATGAATAGGCCAGCACATATTGGCTGTCTGAGGATAAAAGGGGTGTGTGTCTTTAGTCAGAGTGTTCAGGACTCTGCAAAGGCCCTGAGAGAAGAGAGCACAGTGTAGCATTTTTGCTGCTGAAATCCATCCTCTTGTTTTCGTCTTCAGAAGCAACATATGCTTTGCATGTGTCCTTTGTTCCTTTTTCCAGGAGAGAAGGGGAAGGAGTGTGGCTTGAGTGGTCATGGCAGATCATAAGATCTTTCCTAGGCCTGAAGGGCCACCATACGTTCCAGTGGTCTGTCATGTGCCACGCATGCTCTAAGCTCAAGCAAAGCATTTAGTCCATCACTGCCCCTTCCTTTTGCTTTGCACTGTTTGTAAGTGCACGCAGTGATCACAGAGCTGGTAAAGATTTTGTCAGGCCTGGTGGCCAGTTTGTTAGCTTCAGTGACTGGCAGCAGCGTAGTGATGGTGTTCATTTACTGCCTTGAGGAAATCCTGTACGGGAGGACTTACCTTTGCTTCCTGCATGGCTGTAGGGGAGAACGTCTGTGTTGGTCCCAGCATCAAGAGCAACTGTGATTTCTGCACCCCAGAGTGCAGAAATTCTCCTTTCAATAATTAACTGTTGGCAAAACCACATGCCTGCAGCCTTTTTTCTGCTTCCTCCATGTAAATGAGCAAGCCATATGTGTTGGGAAAGGAGCATGTGGGAAGATGGGTATTGCTGCTGCTCCTAATCTCCATGTCACCAATGCTGCAGTTTAAATCAGATGAGGATCTGACACAATAGGCTGGCCATATGGAGTTTGAGGAAAATACTATACTGCCCGTTTTGACACTTTTCAGCATAGATTCTTACTACACAGATTTTGCATTTGCACATTTTGTGTTCTTGCTTAAGAGCGACTGAAAGTATCCTTGTTTTTTTGAATGAAGGAGGAGGCTGCACACATGACCGTTCCCTTTATTGGCTAAATTCAGCAGTTATTCACTGCCTGCTTTTGTCCGAAAGAAAGGGGGAAAATTTATTCCTCTGACTGTTTCAATTCTGCTTCAGTTTCTGTGCCAGATTTTCTTCTGGGATTTGCACAAACAAGTTCATGATGGCGGAGAAGATAAATGGGAGACAGCTATCCTGACACAGGCAGTCTTTGGTATTGCTATGCTTCAGTGTCAGCTGTTGATGGGACCCAGGGATCAGAGATGGGCAACTCTTGGCTTTTCAGTGAGTTAGGACAGGTACAGATAAGCTGCAGTTCGGGCAATACCAGCCCTTGCTGTTCTTTCTACTTGCTTGTGCTCCTTTTAGTGTTGTAAACTGTGGGTGTCTGTAACTATGGATCTTTCCTTAAACTTTCCTTTTCTTTTTTTAGTTGGGAGTTTTCTTCTGTTTGACTTGGTTTTGAGGCCGTATGCTTTTGAAAAGTTTTCCTCATTGGATTAGATTTTGTGAGCCTTGGGGATTGTTGACATAAAAGTCTACTAATATGTGAAAGCTGTTATGAGCTCTGATTGTGAATTTTGTCTGAATAGTGCTCATTAGGTGAGAAATCACTATGTGTATTGAATCTATCTTAAGGAAACAAAGACTCATGAGTAGAAACTGTTCTTAATAATCAGGAGGTGAAGCCATGGAACACAGCCTTTTTTATTGTGGCTTTGTATCTAAACCTATCAGCTGCTGAAATGAGACCCTTGTTCCCTTGTATTGAAAGCTTCAATCGATTCTATACACTGAGCTTTTTTCCGCACAAGCCAGCTTTGTAATTTCCCCAGTTACTTATCTCTCTTTTCAGGTGGTTCTCTGTCCCTTTTTTCCCATTTTTTTTCTTCCCCTCCCTCCCCCATGTCCACACCTCACAACACAGGCGGCTACAAGCTGAAGGGAGACATCGAGGCAGATATTGATGTTCATCTAGAAGTGCAGGATGCAGTCCTGAAGCTTTTCGTTCTCTTCTTGCTTGGGTAACTCTTCAGTTAATTTTCAGAAGTTATTTAACTCAAGGTGTAGTCCTGAAGCATTACAGCGTGAAGTCATTAGTCATGAGCAGAATCCTGACATCCTTCTCATGCTTCAGGTGATAAAGCCTTTTCTTGCTTAGAGAGCTGGAAGCTGCACTGACACTGTCAAAAACTGACTGGTGTGTGTGCAACAAGAGGCAAGGTACCATTTCTTTATTCCTCCAAGTGCCCAGAAAAACTGGCAAGACTCATCTGTGGTGCTTATCTCTCCTTTCATAGGAATGAAAAAGGAGACCTCTGTTGTTTTTGTTGCTCTGGAATACTGCCAAAACGTATTGCAGGTGCTCTTCTGAACAAAAGATGCGTGTGAGTGTCTTACTGCTGCCTCTGAAATGCGTGTGGCAGAGGTCACCCTGGCACTGCTGCCACGGTACAGTACATTTTTTGTGGTACAGTACATTTTTTGTGGTACAGTATATTTTTTGGAACACTGTCAACCCGTGTCATGGAGGAGATGGCTCAAGTGAGTGCAGAGTTCCCATAAGGAGACTTGTGCTGTTTAAACCTTGTAGTGCACAGGCCGAGTGCTGAGAAGTGAACTCTTACTGCCCCGGTGCATCTTAGAGCTTTCCTGAGCCTTCTGGCCTTGTCTTGGCCCCGGAACTTCTCTCTTTGCTATTTTTTGCAATTTAATTTTCTTTCCTTCCCCATGTGGATATGGGAAATGTTTTTATCACAAAGATCTATAAAGCCACTTGTGGTTTGTAAGTGCTTTGACTTTCTGTTGTTGCCCAGTTATCGAGGCTGGCTTGTACTGCCACTGGTCGCACTGTGTCACAAGACATCTGAAAATGTTTGCATCTTTTCCTTTGTAGATAAATCAATATGTTTGCCCTTTCCTGGAAGTGGGAGTTACAAGTGTGTTACCCTTAGGTGGGCTGCAGTTATTACATTATTTCCTGCTGAAGTGCTGTAATGAAGAACACAGTTATCATAATGCTTACTTTGAGGAACTAGGAAAATGGTAGATAGCAATTAATGATGTCTGGTAGAGATTCCTCTTCTCACCAGAGCCTTTTCAATGGCCTAATAGCACAGAGGAACTTCAAAGAGGGCATGAGCAGCTTGAGGCTGCCAGAGCAGCATAAAAGAGATATGAAAAGACTTAGGAATTACTTTACTATATACTTTTCTTATATAATCCCATCTTGACCCCTTTTTCCTTACATCACTTCAGTGCCTATCCAGACAAGTGCGGTGTTTCTGAAGTGCAGGCTGCAGTTGCTAAATAAGGTAAGAGTAACAGAGACCATGGGCATCCAGGCTGAAGGCAAAGCTTTGTGATGTTGCTAATAAAAACCATGAGAGAGGCACTGAGAGGCAGCAATAGTTTCTGTTGAACTCTGAGCTCACCTGCAGCTGATGCTCTCTTGGGCTCACGTAGAGGCTACATCTTCTTGTTAGTCAGAAGTTTGCTAATATTCCAGCAGGGTGTTTTTGGTCTTAAGTGTTTGGGGTTTCTTTAAAGGCAAACAGTTAAAACTATAAACTGATAATCTTCCCTTAAAACATTATTGTATACTTCCCTTGTCAGTAGCAGCAAAAAAAAAATGCTTAGGAAGAGGCCTGTGCCTCAGAGAAGACCTGTCAAATGACGCAGTTGAAGGCTTTGTCATAGCTTTGAGTCACAGTCTGCGGTTATGAAGCACCTACTTTGAGCTCAATTATGGAATCATTGATAAATCTGCAAAAGCTTACGCTTTCATGCTGTAAAACTGAAAATTAACCCCTGAAAGTCAATTGGTCATAGCAGGGTGGAAGTCCTTTAATCGCTGCTGTCCCCTGTCTTCTGTTAGTTGTGCCTAAAATACCATGGCTGAGCAGAGAAATACACAAGCCTTTTTCAGGTGATACCTGTCTAGCTTGGCCCTGGGCTCACAGTTCACTGACTTTTGTAATTAATCAGTAATGGACTGATTCTTGTAGGTTCCACTGGAATTTATACATGTGCTAAGTACNGCTAAGTACATCACAAGTATCATATAAAATTTGTTCATGTGGGTCTTTTTATAAATTTAAGAAGTTAACACTCCAGATAGGTGCTAAGTGAGTTTTTTCAGAATCTTGTTGGATGTAACTCCTGTTTGAAAATGGGTCTGAAAATCCCATTAGCACTTACTCATTTCTTTCACACTTAACTGTTCAAAATGTGCCCTGTGGGCCCATTGAAAATCATCTGACCATATATCTGCAGGGTTAGGATGAGAGCAGGTGAATAAGGACGGCAAATGTTCAGTCATTTTTAATTACAGGTGATAGAGCGATTATTAGAAGCTTTTTTTGACTTCACGTTACATCGGAGGACTTTATTTTTCATTATTTAGTTACTGCATCAGTTAATCTCTGGAGGAAAAATGACCCCTGATAGAAGGTTTATTGGTATGGTGTTTCATACTTCCACCCACTTTTGGACTGTGCCTCTTTAGAAGCACGAGAGGAGAAACCCTTGTGCCATTGACTTCTGTGGAGGTTAACCCTTGTTACAGGGAGCAACTTGATGATTGGGCCCAGTAAGAATATCCGTGGTAACTAGTGTATAATCTTGCAATATCTGACATGTATTTATCTAAAGCCATCAAAGCTCTGATAATAGAAAACTAAAAGTTAATTTTCAATTCTGATCCTTTGAATTATGCTGATACATCATCTTCTGGGAGTGTTTGTGGGGTATAATTTAATCATATTTTTTCCACCTATAGATTACGCACTTGGTAAATTAAAATTGAAGCATTGAGGTGAAGATGTCTTTACCATCATTAATGAAATGATTGTGCAGTGTTTACAATTTGTTCATTTTTTTGCATGATGCTGGTGGTACCTAGAGTTTTGTTTGTCAATTTCAGTTTATATTATTCATAAGCTGAGAGAAATGCATAATTTAATAATATATTCTCTCATGCTCTGTTTTCCAATTTCCTGACTTAATCCCTGTGAAACCCTATTAGCTGTGCTCTCATTGAATATTTATCTCACATTCACTTGATTTTGGCCTTCATCCTAGTTCCAGAGGTTCCTGTAGTAGCATGTGTAAAACCAGGATTTGACAAATGGGGTGCCATATCTTGCAGTTAGCTACCTGGAGTTAAATACCCACCCCACAGCTGACGGTGTTAGGCTGACTGCTGCGTTCTGTAGCAGTGCAAAAGTGCACCTGAAGTCAAAAGTGACCAGATCTTCTTGTGAACGGGCTGTAGCAACCTCCTGTCGAGAGTCACAGATGTCACTAGATCAGTGAAAGCTGAGCCTCGAATTAATGTTAATCATCAAATCCCAAATGTTGCTGCTTGTGAAAATCCATTTCTTGCTCCTGCTTTCTCTATGTATGAGACCACTCAATTCTGGCTTTAGGATAAACAGAGATGAAGTCACAAAAACAGCACTAGTGGAGATTTAGGTTGGATATTAGGAAAAATTTCTTCACTACACAGGTTGTCAAGCATTGGAACAGGCTAACCAGGAAAGCAGTGGAGTCACCATCCCTGGAGGAATTTAAAAGACATGTGGATGTGGTGCTTAGGGATGTGGTTTAGTGGTAATTACAGCTGGACTCCATTAAGGGTCTTTTCCAGCAAGAATGATTCTATGATCCTATGAAAAGAAGTCTGAAATATTGTAACGTGTTCTTTTCTTGGCCACGTTTCTTGGTGTGCCATGTTCTTGGAGTCATGTGTGCTCTCCTTATGTGCTGTGTGCTGTTTTGGGAGGCTCTTGAAAGTGGCCGAGATACATTCGTGGAGGAACTATACTGAAGGTGTGTGGCTTTCCGAGGATCTTTGAGTACTTTGGAGAGAAGCTGGACTGGTGTCACTGTTGTCTAAAACAAGTGCTGCGTTCACCAGGATCTCACCTAAGCCTTCCGCCATGCACCAGCAGAGGTTACAGGGAATGACATCTCTTGTTTCTGTTGCTGTTAACACACACATTCATTATTTTGTGATGCCAAGTGTAAAGGCAGCATGTCAAGGCTGAAGTCTAAAAGGTCTTTTTTTGGCTTTGGTTTCTGCAGTATGCACACACAGCATCCCTCTAATACTGTTACTGCACAGAATCACGTTTAAACTTGCTTCAGTGCGCTCTCTGAACTGGTAAGATGAGAGAAATAAAGTACAAACCCATCATTTTCTGACGATACAGACAGAGTTGGAAGCTGTGAGCTTGCTTGTGTGTCTCAGGGGTGGATGTGTCAGTGTTACGTTTCCTTTTCAGTCCAGTGACCATTATTACAGTGTGTTCTCCTCTTTTTAGAGTTTGACTTCTTTCTTTAGTGGCTGTACTGTTTACTTCAGGACAAGGGTTACTTTATGGACTTTGCATTTTTACTTTGTTTTCATCATTTGATTTTGTGTGGTGCACAAATTTAAAACATCAGTGTACGAACGATGCGTAATACTTTGATGAACTCTCACTCCTTGTCCTCTGGTCTCTTTCCCTACTCCATCGAAGTGCACCTGGTGCAGAGCTAACCCCACTCTTTGGAAAGAGGAGTAGGAGAAAGCTGGGCTGAGATGCTGCTTAGAGCAATTAGGAGCCAGCTGCACGCAGGTTCACTGGCAGAAATCCCTGCTGACAGTGAGTTCAATAGGGAGTGCCAGCAGCTCTGGGATTCAAGTTTGATTGTTCTCTTCTTTTGCTCAGGCTGGAGCTCTGTGGTCTTTCTCTGCCCAGCATGGAGGGAATGTGTTTTTAAACAAGACTCATAGAGAGTCCATTGACTTTCAGTTGAGAATGAAGGTGATAAATGCTTTACTTACTTCAATTTTATTGCACAGAAAAATGTTTTATGCTTGAGTTTTCTGGCACCAGTTCCTGTGGCTTTTGAGAATAGATAATAACTCATTCTGGAGCTTATTTAATGCCGTTGAAAGTGCTGGATTTTAAAGAACTTTCACACTGTCAGGTTGTTCCACAGTTGTCTATTGTAGGGCTGTGCATTGATCTGAAGAACACTGGCTGCTCTTGGCTACAGGTGTTTGAATTGAATTCTGAATTGTTATGGAGTAATAGTGTGTGAAAAGTTGATTATCCAGTTTAGAATAATAGACCGGGGCTGAGATCTTGGATCTTTGAACTGAATGTGTGGCTTGTCATTGACTTCACTGGGGACATGATTTCTCTATTTTGCCCTGGGGTATGAGAAACAAAGCTCAATGTAATTAAAGTAACTTGGAGTGCTGAGACCTATAGAAAGATGTCTCTTCCAGTCTTAGGGTGATACAAAGTGGATTTCTATTGTTTCAAGCTAAACAAGTGCCTTTTTGTCCAAGTTCTGTAAATACTCTTACTGGGCTTGCTCCGGGTTTGCTGTGACTGGCAATTCTTCTCATCTTCAGTGATAACTGGTTTAAAAAATGGTATTATTTTATTGGGCCTGTGTGCCTCATCTAAGGAAAGGGACAGACAACATTTGACAAAGATGTGGAATTTTTTTCTCTTCATGAATAATTTAAATTCCTTAATTGAAGCACTGGACTTTTTCTTGAGGCAGGTAAATCAGCTCCTCAAGAAAGAATGTTACCACTTGTGTAGAATGCCATCATTAAAGTGTTCTTCAGGCCTGCCATTTAAATTTGGAAGGAAATCCATTCCCTAAAGGAATAAAAAAGGGCAGGATTGGTGGCCAAAAAGTCAGGGTGAGTTAGTCACCAGAAAGATCTTTTATTCATGGAATTAATAAATAAGGGAGAACTGCAAAAGACGTGCTGCTGGGTTTTGTCACAAAAATGAAATAAAAGGAATTGCAAAGCTGGCTTTCTGACAAAGTGTCACTTCCAGTTTAAAGGATGGTTTAAAATCGAATGCAAAGGCTGCTAATCAGTTTTGTCCTCTTTTGAGTTTGTTTGTGCCTTCTGTGGGTATTTTTAGATCTGAAGGCTTCCTTTATCAGAATATCCATGGAGAGCTCTCTGCCATGCAGAAAGCTTGGCCTACAGAATCCTGTTCATCTGAAGCTGGTCTCCTGCCACTTTCCCTGGCTTTTTGG
>VYZQ01019426.1:23462-34842 GCA_013400655.1 Mystacornis crossleyi
AATCCTGTTCATCTGAAGCTGGTCTCCTGCCACTTTCCCTGGCTTGCTGGAGCAGACAAGGTACCGGTGGTGTCCCCAGCAAACAGGAATTCAGGCAGGAGGGATCCTTTGGAGGCTCAGACAACACTCCTTCTCCCTCTCCTTTATTAAATACTATTTGTCCTGATGAAATTTGTGCCTTTTGGCTTTAGAAGCTGAACTGCTAAGGAGAAGTCTGCATTTTTAAATAAACTTCAGCCTTGAATGTGACAGTTTATTTTTTGCTTGTTCATTATTTGTCTTTGCCTAAGGAGCATCTCTCTAGATACTGTGCATTTTTTATCCCTGTGGCCTGACCAAGCTTATTCTGAGTAGCTGAAGGGAACAAGAACAAATTGAAGAATTAAAGAATTAAAGAGTTTCTTTCTTTATGGAAACATAGAAAAAGCACTCCTTTTTTCCTGTTTAAAAAACCCACCCACATGTAACTATTAAAATCAGTAAAGGTTTTGCAATGCGAGTGCTGGAAAAGCATTTCCCTGAGCTGGAAGCCTGTGAAGTGTCCCATGTGGGCTGGGATACTCAGGGACGCCCGCAGTAAGAACGAACCTCTGCACTCACACATAGACTGAAATGGGGATGATTTGTTCTCCTCATGCTTCAGGTGAGCTCTTTGAGAGGATCACAGGATCTTGTAGCATGTCCAAACTGACTTCTCTTCCATGTGAGGCAGGAGTAACTGTTACCTAATTCCTGTCACGTAAAGTCATTTTCAGGAAGAGAAGAATCAAACCTAGAGTCTATAAAATACGAAAGCTCTCTAGATTCATAGATTCCTACTTGGAAGGAAGCTTTAATACTTTTCAGGTAGATCCCTGACCCTCTTTGTTTTTCGTTATGCCATAGTACAATTCATGTGATGTTTTTTTCTGGAATACATATACCATAAGTTTGTTAGCGTAACAGTAGTTCTGGAATGTCATACATGGTATGCATAATGATAAATTGATGTTTATTCTGTGCTTCCAATCTTCCCTTAATGATTTGAAATGAGAAAAACAAATTTTACAATTGCAGTTTTATCCCCTAGACAATGGCACCAGCATAGCATATGACCCTCTAACTAAATTATTCTGAATCAGCTTCACTTGAATTTAACAATATAATCTGTGTTATTTTGTAAATACAGCAGGGCAGTGAATCTGCTCTGGTCTGTGCTTGCCGAGTGTCTACCCAGGCTCCAGCCTGTACTCATAATGGTTTGATTTTCTTGTTGTAGCAGTTTGACCAGATGTAATTACAGTGCCTTCAAAAGACTGTCTTCTCATTTGACATGAACAGGACATGAATTAGACCTAAAAATATCATTTAGGATAGCTAGAATCCAAATGCAGTACCACAGTGTAATTAACATATCTTTGTATTCCTGCAGAAGGGATTCTGTTCAGAATGAATTTCTGTTACGCTGCTGTTACCACAGCAGTGAAGGTGAAATGCCACCTGCGTTATCCACTGCAGTCCCAGGATAGATGAGCTGAGTTTTATTGTTGAAATGTGAATCAGCTTTGCAGTCTGGCCTGTTGGAAGAAGGTTCTGCCGCCGGTACCTTGCTCTGCTCAGTGTCACCTACCTGGCTAGGGGCTGGTCATGTGGCCAGTGTCCAGGTCAGATCCTGCATCTGGCTCCCTTTCAGCTGGGAAAGCTGGACCAGGAGTTGGACTTGGATGGCACCCACAGGCATCATCGAACTCAGGATATTCTGTGATTCTGTGACTATGGATTCTTTGGCTCTAGGAGCAGCATCTTAGATTTATTCACCAGCTTGCATAAGCTCTGTTTTTGTTTCATACAACCTGTAATGTCAAACACTGAGATGGAAACACAGCAAAGATTTTTTGGTTTATTTTTTTTCTTCACACTCACTTTTTTCCCTCACAGCATCCAGCAAAGTTTTAGGTTTGTGGGAAAGTTCACAGTTCTTCATCTGAATCTCTCTTCTTAGACCTCTTGTGCAATGGCCTTGAAGTCAAGACCTCCCCCACCTCCTCTTCCTTCTGTCAAGTCCTCCCCTTAACAAGGATGGCGTGGCTGACTTTGGTTTGGAAAAGCTCTCCTAGGTTGCCTGAGGTCCTGAAGCTGCTCCCCTCAAGGTTACGTGACTGAATACGCCTATGCAGCTTTACCTTCCCCATGCTTCCCACGTAAGTTTCTGTGGAAAAAATAGTTTATTCAAAGGCAACGGAGCTTTCTGGAAGCAATCTCCTTGTTCAGGTTGCTGGGTGTCTTTTTACGTCAATGGTCTTAATTGCTGTCTTGCAAAAAGGTACAGCTTTATTAGCTTTAGAGCTGATAATTGGACTCTTAGGTATTCCCTGAATTTTTAGGTCTTACGTGGAATATGAGACCAAAGGTTGGTGAATAGGACCTGACCTTTCTTTCTCCTGGTTTTTCTGGAGGCAGCTCACTTCCTCTGCTAATAAATTGATGACTAATTATGTGCTCTTCTTGTTACATCTTATGAGACTGATCAATTGGCAAATGCTACAAAAGGAACAAGTGCCTCCACTGTTAATCCTCCCCAGGGGCTCCATCCCAGATTTGGTCTTCCTTCACTGGAATTGGAAGACATGGAGAGATAGGGAAGTACAGGGTAGGTGTGGGTAGTGGCAGTGTTGCTGTGTGGGCTGATATTGATTAGCCTTTCCTTCTGTTTACTCCAGCTGCATCCGATGAAAAGCCAAGAGGATTTGTATAGCGGTGGAGGCTTTGGCCCTTCCTTTGTGCTATCTTCTTTCTGTATTCCATTTTCAGAGAGCCGCTTGTTAGAGAGAGTCCCTTGGGGATGAGCTCTGAGTTGGAAGGGTTGCTGACCTGGTTGCGAGCTTTTCGTCTGCCTTCCCTGGCTCGGTGAGAGAAAAAGCTAGTGGATGTCAGTGCATTCAAAATTTAAGGCTTCTTAAAGTGCCAGTGAGCAGGTGGTAGGTTTTGGCTTTGTTGTGTTGTGAGACTTGGCTTTTGAGAAAAAGGTTAATTACAAATGTCTTAATGTCTCAAATGTCTTAATTTTCAGTACTCTCAGGCTTATGTTACTACAAGAAATGGCCAAATGCGTTTTCTTAACGTTAAATACTTCTCAGCTACTAACCAAGCAAATTTCTTTTTATGAGTTAAACCTGTGTTTGTACTGCAGAGGTGTGAAATAGAGGCAGAACATAGCTGGCAAGTCAGTATTCTGTGTCTCAGAGAAAATTTTTGTTTTAATTACAAATATTACATAAAATACAGATTTTCCATAAGAAGGCATCTGCAACTTCAGCAACAGTGGAAGTAACACTATGGCCAACCATAAATGCAGAGTGGCATTCATTTTGAAAGATCCCCTTCCAGTCAATCTCCCCTGCTCCTGGTTTTCTACAGAATGCTGCTTCCATAGTGCTGAAACAGAGCTCATGATTCCTGCACTGTAAGTCATCCTGTCCATGCATAATTAGGGTGAAATATCAGTTTAATAAAGTGAAAGTAATGACTGAGTTCGAGCTCTATGTTAGCTGGGAAAGTACTGAGATTCTTTTCTCTAGGTTTGCATATAAGAGTCAGTGTCTGAGGAATGTATGGCTGTTTTCAGACTTAGTCCTAATTTCATTAAACTGGGCTTCATGCCATGTGTTTTCTATTGTTATTTCATATAGAAGAACTAACTTGAGAAATATTCCTGCTGAAATTTTTAAGTCTCACACTTTAAATTCAGGGAAGACTACTTCATTGAAGGTAATGTTTCAAAATTTAAATTTAGCATATTTGTTAATATAGCTAAGCAGTTGAACTTTGTTAACTTCTTGATTGGCATGTATCTCACTCACTGTGTTCCCTTGAGTGTGATACGGGCGTAGACGAGTAAAGAAGAACCATTTAAATTAATTTTCCTTGAGGATGTGACTCTGTATTTACTTATCACTATTTTGTTAGTATTATTAATGATTTGGTGGCAGCAGAGGCAAGTAGGGTGCGTGGAAGGTGATTGTGCCTGCCTCACCAGTCCAGGTTCTCGAGTAAAATAGCTATTTTTCACAGTAGAGGATAAATAGTAACAGAGAAATAGTGTTGAAGAGCACAAAGAGTTTTCTGCCTTCCAAGTCCGCCACTGTCCCTGACCTGCTGGACACACTTTCTTAATTAGTTAGCATGTTGGGAAATAATAACAGCTGCTCTGGAAAGCCAGTTTCAAAAAGCAACTCATAATTCAATAGAAAATTTTCAGTAGAAAAAATTGTATGTTAGAAGTACATTTTTGGAAGCTGATTCCTGAAATTTCTTGCTAATGCCAATGACAGGTCACTGAAAATGTTCAGGAAAAATTGGCCATCACAGTTTACCAGTTTCATCTAGATCTAGTAATTATTTAACCCTTTAAGTAGTGCGATGCTATATAAAATGTTTAGCAACTAAAATAGAAGTGACAGTTCATCTGAAATTATCCAGTGAGAATGTTTTCAGGTTTCGTCACTCCGCTATTTACCAGTTCACCTTATGAGCATATTTGAAAATGCCATACAATTATTATTAGTATGGAAATGTTTTTAGACATTCAAGTTAGTGAAAAAGGCAATAAAGGAAAAAACCCAATTCAAACATTAAGGAAGATTAGGCCTTACTGAGTAAACCATAAAACTGAATGCACATTTGCTTCTGCAGAACTGCCCTCCTCTGCTGTTAATGCCTGATTTCCAAATCAAAGTAGGGTGGGAAGTGCAAGGATTAGATAAACACAGTAAATCTTTTTTTCCTGTCACTGTCTTATGGTTCAGAACTTCACAGTCCAGCATCATTGTTACTTTTAAGGTGGCCTTTCCACCGGCAAGGGAAGTGTCATGAAATGACATCAACAAGCTCATAGAAGTGCAGAAGCACTTTAGGGAAGGCAAATACTTTGTATATGTCATTCCCTTTTTGTCCAAACGTAAATTAAGTGTTCATTTCAGATTGTTGGTACTTTATGCATCTCACATTAGTATGTAGAAGTGGAAGCTAAGTTAGTCCATTACAGTGATTCATATTCTGTCCAAGGAACAAACATTTTCTGATGGGACTGAGGACTGAAGCATATTAATGCAGTTGAAATCTTCCAGCTCCCAAAACAGGCAGAAAAAAATTGTTTCAAGGACTAAAACTAGCAAAGTTAATATTGCTATCTGTGCAAGTACAGTAAAAAGGCAAGAGGGCTGCATCTGCATTGTCTGGTGCTGCGGGCTGTGTGGTTTGTGTCAGCTGGGCTGTGCGAGCACATGGGAGCAGGGGGTGCTGGCTCTCTGGCATCTGCTGCCTGGTTCTTGGTGGCACAAAGGGGGCATCCTTCAGTCGTGCTGTCCACTGAACACAGAATAGGAGTGAGATTTTTAATGCCTTCGGTCATTAGAGGTTCCTCTTTGAGAGGATTAACAGAAAGTGATGATGATGTTTGGGGCAAGTTTCAGGAGTAGGGTCACACGGCAAGTGAGAAGCGGGTAGGGAGAACATCTGACAGCTGGTCTGCAAACATGTATTGTCACATACCACACTCTGCTGTGGCTGCACAGCCCTCCTCCCATCAGATCAGACCTCTGTCCACCCCAAGTGGTTTAATTACATTTCCTCTCTAAATAACAGTAATTAGTTATGGTTTCCCAGAGCCTCAGAGGAGCACAACTGAGCAGTTTTTCTGTGCATTGTTGTTTATTTTTTCTCTGAGTCTGCTGCACTGAGTAGCTGTGCCTAGTGAAAAGGCTGTTGCAATGCTTCAGGGAGCCAGATGTATTTCATTTGTGATTTCGGTGATTTCCATATATGAGAGGATCCTCAGAGATGTCTGTGCATGAAATGAATGCAGTTGCTCAGGTGGTTGCCAGAAAGAACAAGCATGGAGAAATTAAATATGCCACTAAGATGCCCTCCTTTTCTGCCTATTCTCACTGATGCAAACCTCCTGTCTGCCCAGCCCTGAACCCTCACTGTCATTTACCACAAATACCTCTCTGCCACTTTCTGCCAAAGATTTGCTCTTTCCACATTCTGACACATCGCTGTGAACTGCAGGCTCTCTCCGTAAGGAAACCCCAAACCAATTGCTCTGTCCACACCACTCTGTAGCTTAGTTCCCTGCTCTGCCAGTGAGGGTGAAGAACTGAATCCAAGCAGAGAAAGAAGGTAAGTCACCTCGGGCAACAGTCTGGTTCCTACTTCTGCACTTGGGCTATCCCAGAAAAAAGCTTAATATTTCGCTCTCTTTCCATACCCACAATTTTTCCGTAGCTTTTATGGTGAGGTGTGGAAATTCTAAGACTGGTTAATATGAATCACTTGAAGAAAACCCTTCTTTCACCACATTCCTGATGTATTCAGTGCCATTGCTTGAGAGGTGTGGAAAAGTATAGAAGTGGACCAATGCAGAAAGTATCAGTATTCAGGTGACTTGACCCATGGCCGGAGGTTCCTGTTGGCAAATCTAATCCGGTTTTCTGAGGTCCTCTGAGTCTCTGGCCTGTCATTTTTTGTGAAGTACTTCATGCGCTGTACTTCTTTGTAACGTATTCCACTTTGGATCTTCAAAGTGTATCTGAAACCACACCACAGATAACAGGNAAGGGGAAAATGCGAATCAAACCACTACACAGTGAAACAACCAGAGCCATTTTACAGGTGTGCGGTGCAGCAAGGGCTGTCACGGAGGCTGTGCCAGCGGTGTGCAGCTGGGAATGTGCACAGGCCTTCTATCTGTGGGAGTTCCGTGCCTTCTTTGCACACATCTGGCTGCTGGAGAGCGGGTGGCAGCTTTGGTGAGTCTCAGAGAGGAAGTTCCTTTTGTTCTTTTGCAGAGGGTGCTCCAGTGGTACGAAAACAGCATGTTCAAGTTCGTGCACTGGATTTTGCCTATGTCCTTTCTCATGCAGCTGGGAATTTGTTACGATTTAACCTTGAACCTGCAAACTTTTTTCTAGCTCAAAGAATCACATACTTCTAACTGAAAAACCTGTCACTTTCAATTAGTCTGAGAAAACTAAAGGAATCACACAAGTTCACTTTTCTCTGCTAGATGCTGAGTACAAGGCAGTTGATGCAGACGGGTTTCTCACAAAGGACAGAGTGCTCTAGAGGGCAGGCTTTGCCTGTATTGGGTAGAAGTATTTCCAACTAAAGGCCAAATTCAGTCAGCCCAAAAAAGCATTTTGACTACTTAGCTTTCTTTGTATTCATAAATCAGACAAATCAATAATTGTTTAAAGTGTGAAGTCTTCAATTTGCTGGCGTTACATGCGAAGTAAAGGCAGCATTAAATTAAAGATGCTATTCTGATGAGGTCATGGTGTCTCTGTGAATATGCAAGTCACCTTTTTAATGGTGTGGCCTTTTCTTTCCCGTTGGTATTAAGTAGGTTTTGTGTTGAAAATTAGTAAAGGTTGGCACCTAGAAATGCAATTATTTTAAGGTTTCTTGTTGAAACTGATGCAATTTCAGAGAATACAACATTTTAAGAGCACACATTGCTCTTTCATAAAAGCACTTGTAAAAATTTTGTTGGGAGGTCTCTGATGGTCCCCTAAGCAGTGGCACTGGTCACTGAGTCTTGTCTCAATTGGTGGTGAAGACTTGGGAGGTGAAATAACATCATCTAATCCCACAAGGTCCAGGTTCGTGTTTCCATAGCTGCACTTACAGAGTGTCAGATGGCCAGCAGGATTCCAAAAGTCTTCAGTTATTGATGTTTGCAATGAAAATATCAATGTGGTCTAAAGTGGTGTAAGTACGCAGTGCTCAGCCGAGTTGGTACAGTCTGCCTTTCCTGAGCATCTGCTCTGCTGTGGGCACCGGCCTGGTGCCCCAGCCTGTGTGTGAGATGCACAAGGGCTCGCCACCAACTGAGAGCAGCAGCACTTTGGCATGGTGCAGAGTGGCATTTCTCCTCCTGGCTTTGGAAGCTGCTCGTCCGCCTCTGGGCAGTTCTGCACTAAACTCAGAGCTACGGACATGCCAATATCTGTGTCCTGATTGAGGGATCCTGGAAAAAGGAGTCTGCAAGAAGGCAAAAAGAAGCTGACTTTATTCAGTGTTTTATGATTCTGTTTATTTTTATATCCTGTATATAAAAGCTAAAGGAGGAAAAAGCTAAGATAAAAAGGACAAGGAAGAACTCTGGGTTGTTGAATAAAACCCTGTCTTTCTTTCATTTGCTCCTGGGCTGGTCAGTAAAGGTACAGAAATAGTCGTGCTTGTTTGTGGCTCTGTGTTTCAACTGAGTGAGGAGGCTGAGATCTGTAAAAAGAAGGTGGGAGACAGTGTATAATTTAAATATCAGTTTGAAATGTCTGTCTCCTAATTATAGTGGCTTTGACTTTTTCTTTCTCTCCCTCTCTGTTTTTTTTTTGCCCCACACTTTTACAGTTCACCTTTTAAGGCATTTACAATCTTTGGACGTGGGGTGAAATGATTAATAGCCTGTATTGATTTTTTAAAATAAGGAGATACGGTAGCATGAAGCAGGGAAGAGCAGACTTAAATTTTCCATTATGTTTTCACTCCTGGGGAGAGTGCTTGAAAATGACTACTACTATTGGAATGTCAGTGAGTTTCTGAATATTAACAGTCCTTTCTTGTGTTTCTTTTAAGCCTGATAAATGTTTTAATTTACATCTTTTTTCTCCTGTTAAATTCTTGATTCTTTTAGGAAGAGATCACATTAAATGGAACTTTAAAACAAAGCGTCAGAAGAAACAGATTAGTTGTCTGTCTGTCTGTACATGAATACCAAATGAACTGTGCATTAAAATGGTGGAGCAATGGGGCATGCAGATAGAAAAAAATAATTTTTAAGGGATCTGTGAAATTTAGGAAGCCAATTACTATTCTGCCAATGGAGAATTTTCCACTAAACATGTCCTAGTAAGTTTAAATGCCTATTAATTAATGTTTAACTGGTTCTTAATGGCAGTGAAGTCTAGTGACAGTATGACTTCCACATGAAAATTAGCCTGATGTTAGCTCTATGGAACAGGGAGATACATCACTGTTAATATGGTAGCCCATTTATTACCCTGGTGTCTTAATTCAGCTGCATTCAAGGGCAGTGAATTGAGAATATCATAATCAGTTTGGGTAAGAATTTGAATTAGAACTATGTCAACATGGTGGCTGTGCAGCAGTCTGAAGGTCAGGGAGAAAGGCAAGAGGAGCTGTGGGAGGTGGGAGCTGTGTGACAGTGCTGACCCTAACCCCGACCCTGCGGCACGGGCACACCTTCGCTTCTGCTGGTGCCAGTGTGGGCGAGGGCTCCCTGAGGCACCTAAAACTCCTTCCACTGAAGCCTCTCTTACAGTTCTACTTGGAGCAAAACTCTGCTAAGCATTTCTCTACCCAGCCAGCATTTTTTGCAATCAGGATTGCTGGTGACCCACTAAGTGTAGTAGTTAATGTTTCAGAACTTACTGCAGACCTAACTTCCTGATTTTGTCCCAGTCCAAACTGTCCAAACCTTTTCAAACAAAATCTCTGTTGATGGTTGGGGGGGAGCTTTGCCTTAGAGAGGCGTGAGTGTCACCAGCAGGAATAGGGGAGCAGAGCTGCAAAGTTCTCATCCACCACCTGGGTTCAGATAGACCATCTTGCAGTGGACTGCAGGAGCAAACAACGCCCGGAGCTGACCTGCAGCCGCCATCTGTCTTTGGAAGATACAGAACACAAACTTAATGTGCCAGGCAGTGGGCTCAGATGCACGCAAAGTTAGTATGTCCAATCAATAGGAACTGACTTCTGTGGTGCTGCAGTAATTTATAGGATAGTTTCTGCCCTCTGTATGATTCAGGAAGGAATTTGGTCAGTACAGTGTTTTAAAAATAAGTGTGAGATAAGGTGGGCTGTTGGTTGGAGTTTTTCGTGCCTCAGGTATTTCAGCTTACAAACTCTAGCATGTTATTTCAGATCTGGCACTCTGGCCTAGTCAGCATAATTTTCCACTCCTAACCTGACATCTGTAATTTCCAGTCTTTTTTTTTTTTCCCCTAAACTGATGAGTTAGGAGGAGGACCAGAAAGAACCAAACTCTTGATCTCCTCTGGTACGGTTGGAGGCAGAGTACTAAAACCTCCAAATAATGATCTCCTTACAAAATCCTGTCGTGTTCTGCCTTAACCTTGGAATTCCTGTATAATTGAGGATCTTAAAGGAAATTTTGCTCCCATGTACTGCTATCCCAGAAGCTATCCATGTCCATGGGGACAAGGCATCACCACCAGCAGGTGGTGATCCTTTAGCAGCAGGTCACTTGGCATGGACACGCATGCATAGGTGCAGGAATGGAGCAGAAGCCTGTGTCAGGAGAGGAGACTTGCAAATACCTGTGTTTATTCTGCCAGGACATCTCTGAAGATTTCAAGATAATGTGGAGAGCATTATCAAGCAGAGCTTTCCTGCCCTTGACTGAGAACTGGAGCCAGTGTGAAGGTGAGTCTTAGAGGCATTGCTCTGCTTCTCTATCCACAGCCAGGTTTGAGCCAAAGGCTCTGAAACCCTTGAAAGGGTGTACAGGTTTTTGGGGAGGGATGTGTGTATCCGACTGCTGTACCTGCACATTCTACATGGTGTTTTTCTTTCGCTGTCCCATTGGTTCCCAAGTGCTGGAGTTCCTCAAGTTTGAGAAGTAAAGCCTGGGTTTTATGTGGAGCTTTGTTCCTTAGCAGAAACTGGGACCCTGAGTATTTCACGTTTCCAGTCTTGATTCTGGTCTCTTCTCCATTTCTCTGAATCGTCCTTTGCTCCTGTGGTGTGAAGAGAAAACCCCACACCAAGGGTTTCAGTGAGTGATCTTACTACCATTTCCCCCCAATTTAGAAATGGACATGGTAACTGCATCTGTGCATTAACTGTCAAAAATAGTCAACAATAAGATTTATTTCAGGTGTCTTCTACTTTTTCTTCTACATGTGAGCTCTGGTAGTTAAATAACAGAGTAAGAATGAGTACCTCTGTACAAAATTGAACGTGACTGCAAAAGATGAATTGTTCATGTAAATGATTGTAGAATTGTATTGAGCACCTTTGGTTCAAAGTACTGTGCGTGGATGCTTGAAATATGACTAGTAATTAATTCAGTGAAAGAGCAAGTTGAGGATTTCAGTACTACTGGTGTAGTGTTCTGGAAAAGATGTTCAGAAGATGAAGTTTAAGTCTGTGAAATCTTCTTTCTTTTTAACTTTCAGAAAGGTTGCCCTTAAGCCTTTACTTCTGAGAGAGGCAAAATGGTTTAGATTGAGCTAAGATGCACCTGATTTTTTCCTCCAAACATGAAATAAACACAATCTAGCTTTTACCTTGCTATTATATTTTCCCCTTCTCATTATAGTATGTGTGTTAGTCTTGGTCTCGTGAGATATTTTTT
>VYZQ01019428.1:0-12061 GCA_013400655.1 Mystacornis crossleyi
GCCACTCCCCCAGAGTTTCCCCACTGGATCCCGTACCCTAGCCCCACCTGTGTAACTCCCTCTTCCCCTCAGATTATTGGTCCCTGATGCTCTCTCTGCCCCCGTATGTAACCCTGGACCCCCTCATTGTTCTGTGTCTTTCATCACTGGAAACCTTCACACGCGTGGCTGAATAAACCTCTCCCATGGAAGTCTGTATGAAGACCCTTCCTGTCTCTTTGCCCTCGACTTGTCGAAGAAGCTATCCAGTGTGTGTTTGTGCATGAGTTGGCCCTGCCAAGTGGCTTTCTGCTGAAGACGCTTTCAGAAGGTTGCGGCACCCACCAGAACACCCGCTGTGACAAGCAACTACAACAATTCCCCTTTTTCTGGAGGAAGTCTTCAAATATTATTTGAATATTTATTATTCTCTTACCTAATCTAAATGTACATATAGAAAAATGTGCTTTTATAAATATTTTCAAAAAGTATACATAAGATATTGAAAGGGTTAAAATCATTGTACTTGGGCATGCTTGGGTATACTGAGGCTAGCATAAGATACATTGTAAGCAATGTAGAAGCTAGCTGAATAACTTGGCAAAAGATAGGGAACAAAAGCTTGCTAGATGCAGTGAAGAAAATGCTGAAACACCTAGAAAGAGACTGCACATACCTAGGGAAAAAAGGTGAAAAGTGCAAAGCGAGGAAGATGTTTAGCCTTCATCAAAATGACCACCAAGCCTTCCTCATCACAACCACCAGGGAGCACTGTGCCTGCACTCCATGTATGCTAATGATAATAATGAGGTCTAAGAAATAGTTTGCACAACTACACCTTTTCTAGGGAAAACAATGAATATGCATAAATTGCAACCATATATTGTAAACTGCTGTGTGCCTGGGGTGTGTGCATGTTTGGAGGAGCGATTCTCGCACACCCAGCTCACTGAATAAAGCAAATATCCACTTCTTGGTCTTTGTCTCGGAAGTGTCTCTTGGCCCAGTTTGGGGCAAATCAATATTGTTATAAACAAGTACTAAGCTCACAGAAAATCTCATACAAAAAATATATTGTTTCAGCTGATGTGCACCTTCTGAAAACCTGGTCTTGGCATGGTGTTTTAAGTTTACATCCCAACAATCAATTCACAGATAATTATATCTAAATCTGAATTCACATTAAAAGTTAAGACACAAATACCACACGTTTTGAAGATGAGTGTGCCTCTACAAGTAGGTTTTTCTGAATCCTCCTTTTTGAAGAGGATCCATGTGCACAGAGTAGCAACAGATCAAAGCAAAAAACCTCTTCAGCCAGTGTTTTGTGGGCTCTCCAGAAATGTTTCATCTGCGTACCAATTGCTTATTTGTTAGCAGTGAAAGAAGAAAATCCTTTAAGAAGCCCAAAAAAATGTCAAATAAACTCTTCGGCTAGACGCTTGAAGGAATCAGTGTATATTAAAACACTGTCTACAGCTCATTATTTTGAAAAGTTTTGCATATAATCTTGTAAAATGCTTATGAGTTTTTACTGGCTAAAATCATTCCTAGAAGTTGGGTTGCTTTGTTGATGGTATTTGGTTTTGCTAGTTTTACTTAAGTAAAAACAACTCAGTCTTTTCCCTCTGAACCAAGTTCAGTCAAACCAACAAAACATCCCGCAGTGTTTGCAAGGAAACTTCCCTGTCTGACCATCCAGGATTCACTCTGACAGTCACACTGCCACCACCCAAAACTTTCACTGCTGGGATCAAAGCCCCTGCACAGCAGCCAGCTCTGATAAGCTGACAGCTGCTCTGCTTGACTCCCTATATTTACCACTTTCATGAAGTCAGACATGATTTCCATACCTGCTTGGATACAGGTTTCCCATAGACGTGTCAGACATCTGGATCCTTAAAATAATTTGATCTGGTGCAGACACACAAAACCAGCTTGAGCTGGTTGTTGAGGAGGAGGGATCCCGAACGAAGCAATGTCTGGGCTTTGATACATTTACAGTCTATGTGCTTGATCATCTGGAGACTTTCTGCTGAGCCATAGGCTTCTGCATGACTCTTTGTGGCCAGTCACCTGGCTAGCGCCAAGTCCCCATGCCCTTTGTTGTGCAGTAGTTCTGTGTTGGGTCATGGCTAATTGTCTGGGGCTCCTGCTATTTCCTGCCATCCAGAGCACAACCTGCAGCTTGCACTACAGCTGCCCACCAAGCTACCTGCACTAGGTGTAGTCCTCAACAACTTTAATTTCAAATCCTTGAGAATAAGTTTAAACATTTGCAAAAATGCTTCCCCCTCATTTTATTGTACCCTGTGAAAGATGATTATAGCTGAGCTGGAGGCTCAGAACGGCATCCTCTGACTGTGCAAAATACTGCACCATAGATTTAAATTATTTTAATGTTTTGAAATGCACTACCCATGATGATGAAAAATCCTCCTTTTAAAAATGAAAAGAGGGGTTTTCCCTGCTAAGTCAGCACAAGTCACCATGAAACTGCATATATTATGATTGGAACGTCCTATCTTTATCCTCATTCCTACGTATTCTATCATATATTTCTAATAATTCATATGGTCACAGTCATGGTCAGTTGGTGTTACATTACCAAATACATCCCTCCTTTTTATTCAAATTTGGGTCTGTTATTCCAAATCCAAAGCCATACCTTTAGTTTTTAATCTTTAGATGTGAATTAAAGTGATAAAGGAGATACCAGTAAGGCTTAATAACACTTTTCATATGTTATTTCTAACATTTGACACAAAGCTCTTTGTAAGCACTGTAGTGAACTTCAGTGGCTTTGAGACATTTATAACTTTTTATGCTTGAAATAATAGTAAGGCCACAAAGCCTTCCACTCATTTAAATTTGGATCAACTGTGTTCAGTAAGACTGAATTTCTGTAGATGACTTTTCCAATCAAGTATTATGGTTCTGCAGTTTAGTACTGTAAATGACATATAATATAGGGCAGACACAATATCAGATTAAAATAATTATTAAATGTTTTTATTTTTACAGTAGATGTAGAAATCAACCAGTTAAAATGAAAAAGGTTACTTACGGGCATGCTGTAAAAGCGATTGTGGATGTTTGTCACCTGTCTCATTTGCAACTGAAAGAAGAAAATACAGAGGAAAAAAAATTAAATTTTAATGTTACATTAAGATTAATGATAGCATGAATTTTTATGCATATATAGGTGTCTTTGTTTAAGACAATTTAAAGAGGTGAACACTCTAAAATTACTCCCTTAAGTTTCATCAAATCCGTTTCCACCATTATGAAATTAATATGAGTAGATGTAAGTGAAAAATTAAGTTTACTAACAAGCAAAACAGCAACAGGCAAAAAACAACAATAAATAGTCACTAGATACAAAATCATTAAATCTCACAAACCCACGTAAATGAATGGTCTGGCAACCCCAAGATGGTGGCCCCCACAGATTCCTCTGTGCCTTGAAAGACAAAGGGAATATGGCACTCCAATGGACTATGCAGTCTGGGACACAAAGGGGAAAAAAGATGACAGACAAAAAGAACCCTCCCATGAAGGCAGAGTTTACAAAGCAGTTCTAGTGTCAGATGGGAATTGCCAGAGTGTGTGGGGTCAGCTCTGCTGCCTGCCACTTCCTACTGCCACCCAGTGGACTCCACCAGTGTTGGAGCTACTGTCCTCCATGCTGTGGGTGTGTCAGGGGGAAGAACCAGTCTCCGGGCACGGACCTGGGTAGGCCCACCCCCAGGCACCACCCCAAGCTTCATGCTGGTCATAGATTTTGCAAAGTTCACTCTGAAACAGTTTTTGATTGTGAAATGTAGTTTTTCCTGGTGGCTACTGTTGCCAGCCCAAAGCAACGCTTTATAAAGCAGAACTTCTGCCTTCAGCAAACACTGCCAGGAGACGGAGATGGCTCTCTGCTTCTGGNGGCATAGGGGCGGTACAGGGATGGAACCAGGGTACAGAACAAATGGGGAGAACCCGAGGGAGTGGCCAGGAATAGGGACGGAGGGGGGAAGACCACATGGGGAGGGGGAGGCAGCAAAGAGGGAGTGGGAAAACAGATCTCCACACCTATATAAATTAAATGTTCCAGTAATTTTGGGAGCCCAGAGGTTGATTTAATAGCAAATTTAATGAAATTCCTGTGCAAAGGAATCCTCTGACCTTTGGAACCACATTTAGATATCACCTAGGATAAAAACAATTCTGTATAAATACTGCTTCTTTTTCTGCCTTAGATTCATATTGGCATAGCTCAACATTGCTGTGACCCCGCCAGTATGCGGTTAGTCAAGAGCACAAACAACTCTGTGGAATTCTCCTAATATTGAACTACAGCTGAAGAAGAGAGTTTTCAAGAACAGTAATCACTATGCATGGCTCTTTTTTTGTAGCTAAAATAATCATGAGAAACAACACTGATAGGCACATAAGGAAGAAGGCGTGAGTGCACACAGAAACTCTGCAAATTCTTTGCTTTCTTTAAAAGTGCTGTTTTCTAGAGACAAGACCAACCAAGCTAAGAAAATCCATAAAAGGATGCAAAAAATCAGAACTGAGACTCACAGGTTCCTAGCAAGATAATGTCAACTGAACTGTAATGGACCTTTTGAAGTCAGAAAAGGCTTTGATGAAATTTAATTCTTCTGTCAAGGACTAAAGTGGTCAGTTTAAATTTGGCATTATTTAAGACCCATATCCACTGTAACTGCAGCTTTCTTACTTGCTCTTCAATCTCTACCTGCTGATTAAGACGGCTCTAGTACTCACTCCAGTGAACAGAGGGACTTCTAACAAATCTCTGGCTCATTTTCTTCCCATTAGCCAGCAGACTGTAGCCTTAAGACACTGGATGCCTATATCAGTCCAGGGAACTTGCCAGGCTGGCCGGAGCAAGGGCACTGAGGTCTCTGAAGTCCTACAAGATGCGCATCTTTGGATTAAGATGCTGTAACCTGAAGCAAAAACCCAAACAAAATAAGCTGTCCTGGGACATTATATGCAGACATCAGACTAATTGTACAGAGTTACACTGGTCCACAGTAGGTCACATTTCCAGCATCAAATCTGGCTCTGCTTCAGGTGATGGCACAGTGAAGGAGATGCAGCAGCATTCTCCATGGGGCTGGTATCAAAACAGTTGGATCCAGTGACATCAAGAACCGTGCCAGAAAATATTGCTATAACAAATACATAAAGTTCAAGCAGCTAGGTTTTGTCTTTAACTCAGAGATGACAGTATGCAGGGGTAGGGCTGAGAGATCACTAGCCAGACCGGTCTCTTCTGGGCAAATTCATAGTATGTACTGATGTCTTAACTGAAGCATGAAGTGAACTATGGGCCTGCTAAGGGCCTTTTAACTGTGCTATTATTTGCTTTAGAGTAGTTCCTCTGCTTTGGTGGCAGATGGCACCCCCTGATCACCGGGGCCTTCAGGTGCACAGGTCTTAACTTTGTGCCACCCTCCATCTTGTTGCAACACAAGCAACGCCTAGGATCTGTGTTTGGCAGCTCAGCTCCCAGATTCCCAGCAGCCAGCTCAACAGGTGTCATTAACCCCTAAAAAATTTTAACATTTTCCAGTTCCAGGATGCATAGGTTTCTTTTCAGTTGGCAGTGCTTTCCAATGACATCAGATGGTGTCATATATAGAGTACAGCTCTTCCATCTAGAATACAGCCATGCGGAGCAAAGATGTGATTAGAACAGCAAAGCAATAATCAGGGCAGAAATACAGGGATGCTAAACCTGCATTACTAGCAATATTCTTGGTACAGTTGAGATAACCTCTGCCTGAGAATTGTCTGGAGCCAGTGCTGTGTAAGCAAGGAAAAGGATTCAGAAGCAAAGAACATTTCTGCATTTGCTCACTGTGAAAATCTTAGAAGATTTTACTTGATGCAGTTTTTCTGTGGAAATTCTACATATTTATCCTACTTCTATATTAGTAAGAACTTTTCTCCAGATGGCCTGAAATCTTCTCAACACTTTGTTTATTCAAGTTTATTTATAGTAATAAGCTTTTGGGTGAAAGCAGGTATGAATTAATAAAGCTGGGGAAAGAAGATTAATTTCTGAGTGAGAAGTCACAACCCACTCCAAAGATAATTTCTAGTATTTTCCAACATTTCCTGTACCACTCTCGCTTTAGATATTCTTATTCTCAAGCCACATTCTACCCCTGTAGACTGAAGTCTAGGCTGATTTTCATCTGATTAGATGAGACTAACAGCATGAAAACTGTGGATATTTATTCTCCTAAGTGAGTGACACCTTCCAACTTGCCTTGCACCATTTTCTAATTTTCTTTTAAATACCATGCACATTTTGAAGTTATTTTCCATTCCAGCCCGGAAGCAAATAAATCTCAGTGAATGGTATAGCAAAGTGCAAGTACTTTGTAAGTAACTGCTGTTCCTTCAGAAAGACATCCATTACAGGCAGGCGATATTATCCTATAATCAATCCATTACAGGAAAATATTTGCATGCTCTCTGTACTTTCTTGTCCGAGTAGACAACAAAATACTAGGCCAAGCCAAATTTCTTCAATTTCAAAAGTTTTATCTTGTATTGTAACTGCTTGGAAAGTTCAAAAGCCTCAAATTGCAGTTATTAAAATATCTTCATCAGTTCTTTGATTAACATAGATTACTCATATTCAAGTTCACTATATGCCCACCTTATAGGCAGGTTCCTTTTTTTAATGATTGCCTATTAAACTATTTCCTACAGTTTGCCACCTTTTTCTACAGAAGGTATCCATTTCACCAGTATGCCACCTCAGTCAATTTAACTTTCAAATATCCTTTACCTAACTCCTAGTACAATGCAAAGAAAAACATACCACTTCATAGCATTGATTCATCAACACTAACAGACAATAACAAATCATCCGTGTTTTGCCATTAAGCAGCTGAGAGTCTGTGACAAGAATGTCAGGTATTTTTCACCACCAATAAAGACATTCTTTCAAGGAGACTTATTTTTTTTAATCAGTCAAAGGGCAGACAAACTTAACTATATATTTCATGCTTTTAGTAAATTGGTCAGTGTTAGGAAGAGGAAAAATACATTAGATAAGGCAAGAACACAGATACATAGATGAATTTACATTGAATACACAATCGGAATAAACTCTTCAGTAATACCATCTCTGAAAACTCCAGCATCTTTTTCTCTAGAATATTATGACATTAGATGTTTTATCAACTTACCAAACACAATTATAAAAGTACATTTCTTTTCATGCTTACCCATCATACATGATGAGACCTTGCCAAAACCTGATTGCAGTGTCCGTTATGGCCTATCATTTAATTTGAGTCACTTTTTATAAATCTGTTCTTGCACAAGCAATCTCTTTAAACTGAAGTTTTTCAGAAATTTTTTTTTTATGGTGATTAATCCTCCTCTAATTTGATCATGGAAAGACTGAATTTTCTCCTTTCACCATCTTTTTGTGGACTGAGAACACCATGACCTTTCGGTCTTGCCTCAGAGAATAGGTATCTTCATAACCCCTTGCCGTCTTTATTGAACCTCTTCAGTGTCAATTCATTTTCTCACAGATACCATATGCAAACATGCAAGGTAACTTTGCCTGGTCACATATTAGTGGCTGGCTGTGACACATCCATAATGGACTCTCACATCTCATATAAATAATGGACTCTTGCAAGTCCTTAGCTACATGATCTTTCACTCCATATATTCCATAAACTGAATATGCTCCAGCTCTCCAAGGTCACAGAACAAGTGGCTCTGGTCACATGAGCTTTAGCCTGCTCTCATTTCCAACCTCTGCCATGCCAGCCTTCAGAGTGCGAACAGGACAACCCCTTTGTTTATTTGGCCATACACACACACATAAACCTCTTGGAACACTCAGTTGCCAGCAGCATGTGACTGATCCATAATTGCTTGCTGAAATCCTGAGAATGGCCAGCAGAAAAGCTGTGAATCAGAAGATGACAGAAGAATAACTATATAAATACACAGGCATTCTCCATAGCAAGACAACTGGAAAAGTTCATTTGGCTTCTAGAATACGACTTTTTTCTTTCTATTTTTTTAACCTCAAAGTGTCCAGGCTGATTTTCTACACTTAGAGCTGTCCTGACTGCAGTCAGGACAGAGTACATTTTTTGCAGGAGGTGGGAGGGAGTATGGCTAGGACATGAAGCATGAGCTGCCGACACCTGGTCAAAATGACCCAAAGGAGTCCTGGCAAGTGGCTGTGCTCAATGCTACAAAGGAAGGCAAAAAAACCTGGAAACACTTGCTAGCTTGAGGTGATGCCTTAGGTTTCAACTTTTCTATTTTTCAAATCCTGTATTGCCTAGTGTGTAAATCTGAAGTTTCTTGTAGCCTGTTAACTTCTGTTCTCTCATGCTAGTTAGACACAACACAGCCTCTCCAGGCTTGCTCTTCAAGGACATCCAGACTGTCCTAAGGCCTAAATGTGTAAAACAAAATCTTAGAAGGGGGGCAAGCTTGGGGAAATTACATCATTAACTGAAGCTTTAATTGGAGAATTAACCCTGATATGCAAACGAACCAAACTTATAAAAGTGCAAAGAACGCGTGACTTGGAGTCCATCTTGGGTGTTGCCTTTGGCCTGCCCAGGGTGTACCTTTGAAGGCCCTTGTAATAAATACCTTCCTTTATTCCCTTATTCTTGTCCAGTCTCTGTTTTTTAGGTGGCCATCTCAGCCATCAGAGGGGATGAAAAATGTTTCTCCCCAAAGCTACAGATCATGACAAATCATCTTCCTGGTGCATGAGCAGCAGGCAGCAACCTAGCCAAAAGGGATTGGAGGAGACCTGACCAGTAGTCATGCTTGATGCTGCAGAGGAAGGCAAAAACCCCTGAGGACCAGTGCCAAGCTGCCCAGAGAGAAAATTCCTTTCTAATCCCAGCACTAGTTACCAGCTGTTTCCTCAGCACGTGAGCAAGACCTGGCTCATCATCATCCCACAGGCTGTTCACACCTCCCTGGAGATGCCCCAACCCTATTCTATGTCAACCTAGGGCCATCTCAGGGACTTCTGAGAGTGGCCAAATTCCTTCAGCTTGATCATCTTGGGGAACAAGAACCCTTTCCTCACCTGGCAGGATGTTCCAAAGCACTGGCAACCCTTGCAACGTCTCTGCATCCCACTTCTTATGACTGCTGCACCAGATTCCAGAGGGGATGAGGATGGAGAGCTCTGTAATGTTCCTTGAGAAGGCATTCTTTTGGTTTCACCAGTGTTCTCCAGATGAAAAACCTTTGGACACCTCCAGGGACTGGTGATTATTCTCATCTCCAGCAGCCTCGTCCAGCCTTCTCCAGTTTTACGACTTCAGCTCCCTCCAAGTAATTCCACCAGCTCCTCAAGGACTTCCTTTCAGACTGGCCCTCCCCAGTCCAGCTTAGAAGTGGGACATGGCAGGATACTCCCTTTTGTCCTGCCCCAGGCAAGCCAGTGACTGCTGTATTGCAGGGTGGTGGCACTGAGGCATGGGGGTGATAGGGTCTCCCATGCCCAGCCCTACCTGCAGCAGCCTCACCCACTGGCTCTCTACCCAGTGTCCTTTAGAGCCTTTGGGGAGGCTCAGGGAGGTCCAGGATGCTTGCCCTTGGTTGCCATGCCCTGGGCACAGTTGCTGGGCAGCCCTGATGCATCCTCTGCCACTTGGTTCTCAAGGACCTACCAGTGCTGTTACTCTCATGCCACAGCAGAACCCAACCCTGCAGCCCAGAAACCACCCATAATAGCAGACCCATCTCTGCATCAGAGTTAACCTCCCTGAGACCATGCCACAAAGGACTTGATCTGTCTGGACACAAACTCTTTCCCTGGAGCACAAGGGGACTAATTTTTGCAACTGCAGTTTGGTGGAAAGCCAAAGTCTAACCAGAGCCATAGGCATGGATATATGGTGCCAACGGACCACCATGGAAATTGCACAGGTTTGGAAAACAAGTGAGAGGAGATAACACTGGTGAGGAAATGTCAGTCATTTTCAGACCTTGAACATTTAGATCGGTGCAAAGGACGCCCAGGCACAAGGAACTTGTTCACTTGATTGTCTGATTTACAAAATCTAAACATGCATGTAAAGCTCAGTTTGAATCCCATCCCAACCTTTAAAACACTTGTTTTATCCATGCTCTTATGCTTCATGAAATAAGCTTGCATAAGTCTTACCAACTCTAAATCAGCACCAATTCCTTTGATAACAATTACCTGCTGTGATGGCTGAGCATTCACAGTTAAATTATACCACCACGTACATCCAGTAAGTGCCATTGTAAGTGCCATTTGCAAAAGCTGCAGGATGCTTTGCTGTCAGTGTGGAAGGAAACAGCTCAGATGCAGAGGGGGTGCAAACTCACCACCTGATGCTGTAAGCTGCCGTTTTGAGACAGATAAGGAAGAAGGAGAATAAGAGGCAGATCCTGCAGAGGTGGGGTAGTGCTTTTTATCATGCCAATTTCCTCCCTTACACAACTTGCTCAGGTGTAAAATTTCCCCCCTGCCCCCAGGGAGGTATCAGGATATTCACATTTACACATAGGTCTTAAGATATTCATCCCTTCCAATGGGGCATAACTGGCTCAAATACCCTGATGTGAGAAGCAGCTGTCATGTCTTAGAAGGTGTCATTAGCTATCAAAGACGCCCAAAGTTCAGCCAGACTCATTTCTGGGTCCTTCCACCAGAGGACTGCACATGATTCAAAGTTTTACTTTAGACAGTGTAAAACTTCTCCCTCCAGGTGAGATACCTGGGCATTCCCACCTGAACCTGAGTGTATATTAACCCCTTGAACTTTGCGTTTTCCAGGCTTCCCCCAACCCTGACAAATCAAGACTGCAACCATCACTTTGACCAACGGACATCAAAATTCCAAAAATCAAGTCTCATCACTGGATCCACAGGTGATGATATCCTTCTACTCTTACCTTTTCTTTCTCTTTCTTTCTTTTCCTTTGTCCTGGTTTCAAGGCCAAATGTCAGCCAAGGAAGGCGCGTACCTTCCTGGAATGGAAGGACAATCCATCCCTCTAACTTACTGTAACTTCTAAATTATGGAGCTTCCAGGCAAAAATTCAGGAAAAATAAATAACAGTTCTTTATTATTTTTATATATATATAACAGAATAGAACAAACAACAACACAGTAACAGAAACTCCCCACTCACCAAGCAGTTTCCCCATTGGTGTAATTATGACCACGGCTGGCAGGGGTTGCTGTTGGCCCTGGCAAGGCAGAAGGCTTTACTGACTACCCCACGGCCAGCAGGGGGTGCACCAATGTGAGCTCGGCAGCCTCCTTAGGTGGTGGTGGCTTGGGCAAAGGGGAAGAGGCGAAATTGCTCCTTTTGTAAACTTATGGGCACCGATCGGTCTTGGAATCACCACCAGCAGCTGGCAGAAGCAGTGAAAGCAGGCAGATCTGATCCTAGTGCCAAGTTACAACGTAATAATATACTGGGCCACATACACACCCTCCACAACACATACAACCACTCCCCCAGATCCCAAACAGAAGGAAGCCAGCCTTGACCCCACCCCTGCATGATCCCCAGCCGAGTTCACACCTTGTGCAATATTCCCCAAACTGCAAAAGTCAGGGGGAACAGTGACAATTCCCAGCAAAAATGATCATTAGATACCTCATTGCCATGAGCCACCCCCCACAATATCCTTATACATTTTCTTAAGTGTTGTTTTTATGGTTTTATACTGCTTTATTTCTACAGATAATAACCAGAAGAGTACATCCCTCCTTTCCATTGCAACCAAATTTTTCTAAAATAAACCCTATGGATATAGTTATATATATAGGTAGATATAAACATTGGTCATTCAGTGTCATTTCACTCTAATCTGCCCCAAGGGATCTATTAATAAGAACCTCAGTTACCCTGCCTTCAGGGATGAGTTGTAACAGGCTCAATACACATAAATCTATGGGCCTGGCAGAATGGTAAGAGAAGTGGCCAACCTTGTTGCAAGGCCACCATCTAGAATATTTGAAAAATCATGGAGATAGGTGTTGTCGCATCCCGCAGTAGT
>VYZQ01019432.1:266-11723 GCA_013400655.1 Mystacornis crossleyi
TCTCACCCTGAGTGCTGTGTGCAGTTTTGAGCACCACAATATTAAAAAGACATTAAGCTGTTAGAGTGTCCAAAAGAGGACCATGAGGATGGTGATGAGTCTGAAGGGCAAACCTCATGAGGAGTGGTTAAGGTCATGTGATTTGTTCAGCCTGGAAACGAGAAGACTGAGGGGAGACATCATTGTGGTCTTCAACATCCTTAACAAGGGAAGGAGAGGGGAAGGAACTGATATCTTCACTCTTGTGACCAGTGACAGAATTAGATAAAACGTCATGAAGCTGGGCCAGGGAAGGTTTAGGTCAGATATCAGGAAAATATTTTTCCCCCAGAGGGTGGCTGGGCACTGGAACAGGCTCCCCAGAGAAGTGGTCACAGCACCAAGCCTGACAGGGTTCAAGAAGTATTTGGACAAAACTCTCAGGCACATGGTGTGACTCTTAGGGTGTCCTGAACAGGTCCAGGAGGTGGTCTTGATGATCCTGGTGGGTTCCTTCCAACTCAACATATTCTATGATGCTATGATTTCATAGTTTCACCAGTGCAAAAAGAAACAGCATTTGACTCACCAAGCAGAGATAGACTAAAACCATATTGCTACCAAACTATGATGAACAGCCCAGATGTACTAGAACATCCAGCAACAAGGACCCATACCTGAAATGCATCATCTGGGAGTACATTCAGCTTTTCCTCTTGAACTATTGCTTACTTATGTGTAGGGCAGTGGTACGCAGTGTAAATCCATGTGTTTGAGAAAGCAAAAAACTAAAGAATGCTAATATTCTTGTCCATTTCAATTTAAGCTGACCCTTCTTGTCTCGAGGCTTCACAGAGCTTCTAGAATAGAGTTTTTGCAGCATTGAGGAACAAGAAAGTGGTGCTCACAGAGGAGCATTTCACAAATGCAAAATTTTACCCTTCAGAGGGAAAGTATGTAGGATTGTGAATGGTTACCATGTCCCAGGATCACAAGTAGGAAGTACTATCACATCACAGCAGTACTAAAGTAATGAGATTTTTTATTAGGATATTAGGCACCCTTATGCTTAATTTCCTGCAGTGTTCCAGACAAAGCTGTAGTTCTTAGGTCTGCTTTGTAGTTTTCTGCTCCTGACAGTTGTGCTTTAAACTTCTTTGAAATAAATCTCTGTATTTTGAAAAGTCAAACTGGAGCCAATTTAAAATGCCAATAGAACTGGATAACCCTTTTCATTTGAAAGTAAATTAACTGAAAAATGCTGTTTGGGAAGAGGAAAAATTATTCATGGTGCATGTCAAGTTAGGGGAAGAGGACTACCTGGAAAGAATGATGAAAATATTTGAAGAAGTTGAAAAGTTTAATTTTGAAAAGTACAGAAGTTTTAGACTGTTTCTCAAAATGGTGTTTTTGCATAAACAATTTTCCAAAACTCCATATGAAAAAGTAAAATATATATTCCATTCTTCCCAGAAATATTTATGCCAGGAAGAATGTCAGGATTATTTATTTATATTTATATGAGCTGAACTCTTTACCCACACTGGATTCTAAAGAACACTTAACTAAAAATTTAAACATACTCTTAGAACTAAGTATGTTTTTGGGACATGATGGAGCATCTTTATTCAGTTAGAGCTTGGACACTGAATTTAATGAGTGATTCTATAAAAAGGAAATATTTCAGCCTGTGTTAGACTGAGTCTGTGAATAAGGGCTTCAGTGTGTATCATACATACTAAGCAGTGTAAATGGTTACTCACTATTAGTGCATGTGTGATTTCTAGAAAACGTGTCCCTTCACATCTGGCATTTCTGTGACTGAACCCTTTCCTTTGGGAATTTCTTGTTTTCACTAGGAAGAACACCTCTCAAAAGAAGTGTTCTGTGTTAAAATACTACCTGTCTGCTGTAAAGTAGATTTTGAAATGAAATTTGAGCTGTTTCTTTGTTTGGGCTCTACGTTTGCATCCAAATATTTAAAAACGGCATTGGCTGTACTTTCTATTAGAAGATACCAATGGAAATATTTAAAAGAGTGAAAGATTTCAAGTCAGAATTAATTTACCTTTCACAATTCTCCTAACAAACTTATAGAGAAAATCCAAATCCTTTTGTGATCTTATTTTTCTGCTCTGTGATTTCATTACTAGTCATAGAAATATTTCAAATTCATAAAGATAACAGATGACTGATTACTCAGTGATGCAGCAGAATAAATCTGTTCTAACCATAATTAAAGAGTAAATGTGTTCCACACTGCCCATACAATGGGCATTAAATGTGTTACATGGAAAAAGCAGACACCTTAGTGATTACCAGCAGTTCCTTAATAAATTGAGATAATTAATTTCTGCTGAAAATCTTGCATACAGATGGAAGTTTAAACTTACCAAAAATATTTTTAGAGTTCTGTCTTTTTCGAAGTCACTTTCAATTAAAATAGCTGGGCAAAAAAGTAAGTTTTCACAACTTAGTATCTGTATTTCTCTTACAGCTAAATAAGAGGTTTTGACTGGAATCAAAGACTCATGAAGTAAGCATGAAGGAAGACCCATGGGGAGCAACCAACTTTATGCTCTGCTTTACATGTTTACTAACCTCTTCAACACTTAAGCGATGAGTACACTGAAGGAGACAAAAGTTCTCATACCCACACCTTGTCATAGTGGTAGAAAACTCTTGTCAGTACTGAGGGACCGGCAATACTGGTGAGGATACCCAACACCCCTTCCAGCACTTGGTGGGCTCTCGAGCCTTACTCTTGCGAGTAAGAGTCCTGCAATATCCTACATCCATGGCTTGCCTAACTCATTTGATTCCTGCAGAAGGAAACACGATTTCATGCAAAGGGATGCTGAAAAGATGTGGATTATGGGTCTGTTTTATTGTTTTGGTGGGCTCCACAGGCTGGTAGCAGTAGATGGTGTGGATACTTTTCATCCTGACTTTGGTTTGCTGACGCTGGNCTTGCTCCCAAGCTGGGGTACTATAACAGCTTGCTTTTTGAAGCTGTGGATAACCAGATCCAGGAGGAAGATCTGTGTCTTGTGCACCAAAAGGACCCTGGTGAGAAGGGAACAGTGACCATGTATTCTCTGTTTACTTTGGTACAAGAGAAATGAGCTCCTTGCAATTCAGGATATGACATTTTATTTCACTCTCATCATTTTTAATATTGTCATCATCAAATATTGTGCAGATAGATTTTATGTCCACAAGTTCCTTTGCACAGATACATTTAATAACAGCCTTGACTTCCAGGTCTAGAAGAGCTTCCTTGAACTTATTACTCCAGATCTTTTAAAATCATGATCCCTACAGGAACTTAGACAGCTAACCAGGGAATAATGGCCCAAAATTGCAGCAGGAAAAAAGAAGTTATCCACTTTCATATAAATATATATATGTATTTAATGTATATAACTTACAAATTTGATATATTTTGCTGCTTTCCCTTTATATAATGCTTGTAGAAATATTGTAGGGATTGATGCTTTTGCTGCATTATAACTACATTTGTTCATAGAATGAAGTGGTCAATATAATCATGGCAGTGAGCTTCTGTGCAGGTGCCTTTATCAACAGAACTTTTCAAAATGGGTGTAAGTTTACTGTTTTAAGAGCTTTCCATATAGTTGTTCAGCAACTGGGCTGATATGTGTAAGTACTCAGGGATTTGCCATTGCAGTCATCTTTTGTGAGAAAGTTTATTCTACAAAATTGAAAACTTTCTTTCGGAAAATTTCTGGTTTGGAAGGAAATTTTGGTTTTGAGAGAGTCCTGACATCAATTCAGTGATTCATTTGTGATTTTAACACAAACTTGACATTGCTCTGAATGCATCCAGCATGAGTACTTCAGAAGTACTTCCAGAAGATGGCAGTGAATGTCACTGTGCCTGCTCAAAACATAATTCCTCTTTGCTAAATCAAGAAATCCAGCCGTCAATCAGCCTCCAGAAGCCTGACTGCCAGATTAGCCTTCAGATTGCAAAAACTTGGCACCAAACCTATGTTTCCCTTTGTATTTGGCATGCATTTACAAAAAAAATTGGTCGAAAGACACCAGCAGTTATGAAGTCCACTTTCCAACAGTGTTATCCTCTGAGTTTAACCATATCTAAGCCTAGAAGTGCCAGACCTTAATCAATTGTATTACTATTTAGAATTAATAGCTTTCCTGAACTGCTGACTTGAAAATGATTCAGAGACATTTCCCTGCATCTTTCTTGAGGTGCTGTTAACTTGATTTTGTAGGGACTTTAACATTTTGAACATCGTGTCCTAATCTTTGTATCATCTTTACTTTCTTTTTGAATTTGTTTCATGAGGACCTACAAACATACAAACACAACAATAGCTCAAGTCAATATGTTGACCTCTAAAGTCTGCTTCCCTGTTGTTTCTTTTTGTACACTTTGAAATCAGCAGGAATGGTTTACATCCCACAACGACACCTGAAATACTCCCATAAAACTGGGCTGTGGTAGTTGCTGTATAAGCAGAGTCCAGAGAACAAAATACACTGAGCTGACCGAAGAAGTAATAAGGTCAGAGTTGGGTTTGAGTACAGAGGATGACTAGTATGTATTTTAATGGATTTATTTATCAGAAAAGACTTTTATCCTCATAATTTTCTGTATTTTAGATGCTAGTTCACATTTATAATGTTTTGTTGTAATTTTTGTTACTTGAATTTTCAGTTCTGTTGACTTAGCTATTTCCTTGGTCTGTCACGTCTGAGTCTATAAGGTGTTTGTTCCTGACACTAGGTGTCACACTAAGAATGTTTCTGTTTCTGGAAAGACACGAAACCCTTTCCCAGTAAATGAGAATACACGCTTCCCTGAAAGTCCGCCCAGTCCGGGTGCTTGAGGTTAGTAGGAGGTTTTGCATTGATTTTAGTGCAGCAGAATTTCTGCCATTGATGTTTATCTTGACTCATTCCTTATAGAACTGCAAGACTTGGACACAAACTGCCAATCTGGCCGTCACTTGGATTTGGTGCCCCCATTCAGCGTCCGAGGAGCCAACTAAGTGAAATGTCGTTTGCCTCCAAATGTTGCCCAGTCTTTTCCAAGACTTGGATATAGAGTTCTTTAGATTTTCCAATACAGTATTCTAACTCCATAAAGTACAAATGAGCAGTTCTCAAAACAAAATTCAGCAGGATGGATTGTGACCAGATTTGCATGCCCTAAGACCCAGAGTCAGTGAAAGGTTCCTGGGCTTTGACTGGAGAATGTGCATTATTCCATACTTCATGCTGAGCCCTCAACTGGCCTGTGGACCTACAGTCAGTTCCTCTTTCCTTTGCAGTGAGTTTCATGGGGACACTCCTGTGGCCTGTGTATGCACTGGGAAGGTAGTGAGAGAGGTAGAAGAAGTAGCCTGGTGGTAGCAGAAAGGATTATTGTGCAATAATCGTGCAAAGTTTAGAGAGTCAAAGCTTCCAAATATTTTGCCTGTGTATAGCTATTTATATATGGCCTAATCTGAACCTTGTTGAGGTACAGAAGCTTGTGCATCAGTAGTGGTGCACTTTGGATTAGCCATTTAGTGCAGATATGAAAAGATGGGTCCATGCCTGAAGTGTTTCCAATTATGAACAGAGAGTGTAGGCGGAAACAGATGCAAGAGAGAACTTTAAAACTCTGTATTCATTTCTCATTTGTGCTTTTCTCATTTGAGTGAGCAATTTGTTCACCAGGTGTCTCATGCCAGCTCATACTGATAGATGGAAGAACTTCGTTTTGGAAGGTTCTGAAAGCTTTTAGAGATAAAGCCTTTATTCATTCTTCCAGCCTGATGTTCTGAGAAAAGGGTTTAAATCCTAAACACTTGCAATTCTTCTGCAACACAGAATAGAGTCAAGTTGAAAGCACTATAAAACTTGTTTACAAGGACTCAGAGGGTGAAAAATTGTTTCATTTAAAATGTTGCAGAGGAAGTAGGATCTGACAGCTCAAGAGCCTGATTTTTTCCTGCCTCACAGCAGGGATAATGCATGGGCCTTTCTGAGTCCTTACACCAACTGTGCATGTGTGGACCAGATAACACAAGAGGGATACAAGGCAGTGGACAAAATTATTTCCATTCCATTCACCTGCTTCTTCATGAGTTTTGTGGTTTTCACTATGACAAGGGAAGGTGTGCTCTAGTTTTCCTCCCATCACTGTCTTGATGGGAAGAGCAATGGTGGGACAGACAGAGCTGGTTCCCATACTCCACTTTCTAAAATAATAGAGGTAGAAAAGGGAAGGATACAGACCTCACACGCCTGTTAATAATGTAGGGCACTGAAACCTGTTTCCCTTGTCTTGTACCACTCTGGTACGTGTAAAAAACCTGAAGAGCTGTTGATGGTGAAAAATTTTCAACGTCAGGTTAAAAAGATTTGAAGTTCTTGGTGCTTGTTTCACCCTACTGCTCTTTGGCATGAATTTGGTCTGTGTTTGCACTAGCACAGATTAGATAGACAGGTCCTGTGGAGCAAAGCCTTCCCAGTAACTAGTAGAACATGGTTTTGGTTCTCATGGTCTGGGATCACATTAGACAAAACTCTGGTTGTATGTATGGTAAAAAGATGATGTTGTGCAGAAACCGTCAGGCTGGTGTTCTGCACCCTGTCTCACGTATTAGGATGTATTAGCTATTCTGCCACTTTCTTACATTGACTCAGACCTAGACAGAACACTGGTTTAGAGTATTCTGCATCCCAAACATTGAAGGATAATACCTAAGAGTGAGAGTCAGTGTCTTTCAAATAAGAAAGCAAAAATGAAACTTTCACTGTCCAGTTTTGTCCTTCTCCATGCAAGACACTTACTGAATGTATGCAACAGGCTTATCTGCATGCTTGTGATAATGTAAACTGTAGCATGTTTCAACATATTCTACTTCAGATCATGTAGGAGATATGCAGGATGCTGCACAAAACAACGGCAAGCAGAAGTGAGGAAGGAGGAGGTGGCCTTTGAGAGCCTGAGGGCAGAATTAATACAGCTTTTACTGGCTGTTGGTGTCAACCATAGGCTTCTTCAGTGCCTGTGGGCTGGGCGTGAGGGTTGCTTTTTTACCCTCCTGGAGCAGAACCATCAGCCATAAGATGATAAACAGAAGAATCATGTGGGGTTTTTTGTCTTCAGCAAACCACACTACACTTGCTAGGTGAAGACAGCAATTCTGCAGGCCATCTGTCTCAGACCAGGGTTCAGCTGGAGGAAATTGTGACAAAGTTGCTAGGGCAGGATATGAAGTGGGATATCTGATGCCTGCTAGTTGTCCTACCTTATACTGTTTTCTAGTCTCAGTGAAGAACCAAAAAAAAAAAAAAAAGCATACAATAGAATTGTGCATTTAAGTTCTAACTCTGTACCTTCAATAACTGTACAGACCATAATGTACTTTAAGATGTCAAATGTGTTCCTATCTCAGAGAATCACAGAATCATCAAGATTGGAAGAGACCTTCAAGATGATCTTGTCCAACCATCAGTGTGGTGGTGGTGACTCCACCACCTCCCTTAGAAAGTTATTCCAATGCCTAACCATTCTTAAAGTGAAATTTGTTTTCTAATATCTAATCTGAACTTCCTCTGCTGCAATTAAGACCATTTTCTCTTGTCCTTTCACTTGAGACTTGGCAGAAGAGACCAACCCACCCCTCACTACAGCCTCCTTTCAGGGAGTTGTAGAGAGCAGTGAAGTCCCCTTAAGTTGTAGAGAGCAGTGAAGTCCCCTCTCCTCTTCTCCAGGTTAAACAGCCCCATCTCCCTCAGCTGCTCCTTGTAAGATTTGTGCTCCAGACCTCTCACCAGAGTCATTGTCCTTCTTGGGACACACTTCAGCATTTCAATGTCCTTCTTGTAGTGAGGGGCCTAAAACTGAACACACAATTTGAGGTGTGGCCTCACCAGTGCCGAGTACAGGGGAAGAATCACTGCCTTGGTCCTGCTGGCCACACTGTTCTCTATACAGGCCAAGATTCCATTGGCCTTCTCGCCACCTGGGCACAGAGCTGCTCATATCCAGTCATAGGTCAACAAGCAACCCCAAGTCGCTTGCTGCTGAGCTCTCAAATCACTCTTTCCCAAGTCTGTAGAGCGGCTTGGGGTTGTTGTGACCCAGGAGCGGGATTCGGCACTTCACCTTGTTGAACACTATGTAGTTGACCTCAGTCCATTGATCCAGCCTGTCCAGATCTCTCTGCAGAGCCTTTCTACCCTCCAGCACATACGTATTCCCACCCAGCTTGGTATCATCTGTAAACTTACTGAGGGTACACTCCATGCCCTTGTCCAGATCATTGATAAAGATGTTAAACAGGACCATGCCCAATACTGAGCCCCGGAGAACATCATTAGTGACCAGACACCAAACTCTAAAATGCCTGTTGTGCCCTACTATGACTTTGCTGACCATCAGAATTATTCATGTCATTCCAGATTTCTAACCTTCTGAAATCCGCTGGGTTAGACCAGGGGAGGACCACTATTACACACTTGTTCATATGCCTTTGGGAAAAGAAGAGCCTCATTAAAGAAAATAATTTTGTGTGTGCGTCCAAGGTCTTGCTGCCTTGTTCAGTCTGTTTCTTTTGCATGTATGAGCACCATGTACCCCCAGGCAGCTGCACAGAATTCATCACAGACCAGTTTCTTTTTGATGATTTGGTTTCCTTTTAATAGCTGTCTAGAGGCAAATGCTTCTCAAACCATTGAGTCTGAACAAAACCCCTACAACATTTGGAGCAATTTGGATACAAAATGTTTGGCTTGGATCCATTTCTGTATTTCACTCTAGAGCCCTTCTTCTTCATTACTAGTGCACTAGATGTAATATTTTCCTTGGGCTGCTTCTGGTACCTACCGTCACCTGTACAAAAGCGCTAAAAATTTGCATGATACTCTGAGAATCATTGCTGCACCAGTGCAGAATGGAAACCTGAACTGAGCAGTTCAGCTTCTTTCTGCTGATCCATTCTGACCACTTTTAGACTGTTTTCTGAGGTGTTGAATTCTCCTGATATTAAAAATGCAGGAAAGTTAGAAGTTATCGAAGGAGCAGTATCTGGGACCAACTCTGATTTCTGAAAACAATGTTTACCAACAATTTAAATCATCAGTGCAGCACATAATGGGGGCTAATGTTATTGCTCTCATGTGGTTCTCAGAAAAGCTGACTCAATTCTTGTTTCTCTCTGTGTTTCTTAATCTACCAACACAGTCCCAGCGTCAGTTACGCTTTTGGTGGCTGACACTGCAGGTCCTTGCTACTTGTTTCAGTTTGCTCATTTTGGAACTCAGCATTTGCATTGTGAAAACATTGAAACTCATGAATTAAAGTGTCTCCAAAGAACACTCAGGGCCAATGAAAATCTGCTTACATGATTCTCATAGAGAAGACTGAGTCAATCAAGCTTCTGTCTTCTATCACACTTCCAGTCTATTTCCATGTTAAGAAGAAAGAGTAATCAGATAATAAAAACAGCTCTGTCATGTCTGCTTCCTTGGATGGCTGCATAGGACAGACCTATAAGTATTCTCTCACATAATGCTATATTATTTCACTACAGGCTGATCTGCACTAGCAAGTGCAGGACTGTTAGGCAGAGTTGGTGCATGTGAATTGTTCTACCTGTCTCACATTCTCTGAAATGTTTGTAAAGTCCTGAAGAGTATGTGGTGGCTTTGCATGCCGACACCCTTATTGCAGTAAGGGGAGGACTCCAAAAGGTATGTACAGGATGCTGGATATCACAGTGGGATCATAACTTACATCTTTACAATAGAAATGAAAGCTTGAGAAAGGAGAGATAAGGGAATCTTCTCAGAACATATTAAATTTTAATTCGCTGCCAACTATGAAGCTATTTTCTCCCTAAGAAAATATTTGGGTGAGACTTCCCTCAGTGCAAAACAGAGCAAGCAGTATGTGAAAGACTAAACACAGTATTCTGAATACATGAAAATTTGATAGTTAGCAGTTTTGCAACCTTCGATTAAAATTAAATGTTCAGATTAATTTGGGGCTCAATTTTGTAAGAATAAAAATGGGGGAAACCATCCTTGTGTAAATAGCTATTTCCAAAGACCACTTAATTGCATGTGCAGAGACTTTGCAATGCCTTGAGTTTAAAACAACAACAAAAATTATCTCATACAGCTGGCTATTTGGTCCTCCCGAACTATTTTCCTGGGGTTTTTTTAGCTGTATAGCTCTGTTTCTTACTATAACTCATCTCTTTTAGCAAGATTACCTTTCTGCTCTTTATAGTACCAATAATTTCCCCACCTAGTATTTCCTCCTTCTCTCAGCCTTCCAGAGAACCCTTTTACCTTCTTGTTTAGCTGTAAAGTCAAAGCTTCATTTTGATCAACCAGTTTTGTGGTCCCTGACCTACTGCCTGTTGTACTTCAAGCAGCAGCATCTTAGAAATGCATTTGTTTTGATCACCTGAGAAATGTTCAGAACTATGTATGCTCAGTCTTTAGAAACAGTTTGATGTGTGGGTACATGAATATTTTCCCTTCTGGCTTGAAACATTTCCAGGCTGACAATTTTTAAAGTACTCAACAAACCAGTTGGAAGAAACAGATGATCTTTTTTGCCATTAACTTTCTCATGTGATTTGGCAGAGTCACCATGAATGAAAAGGAAGTGTAGAAACAGGAGGACAGATTGCATTCATTTTAGAATCTAAGGATTGCAGCTTAAGAAGACATCAGCTTTTTTGGGGTTTTTTTTACTGTTTCTTTTACCCTACTCAAGTGTGCCTGGAACATTGTTCCCATTTTGGTGTCTTTTGCAGTCTTTTTTAACTAGGCACATAAGTGCCTGTAAAAACCTTGTAGAAAACCCAGAACAGCACTTTTATGTAGCCCTACTGTTGGGTGGCAACCTACCGCCTCCTGCCCCTCACTCATCCCCCCTGACTGATCATCTTACTTCTACGCAAGACTTATTCACTTAAAAGACAACATTCTCATTTTTGGATTTAATTTTTCTCTGTTTAAAATTTTTCCACAGATGTGTCCATTAACTTTGCTTAGGATGTGTACTGATCATCTCAGTACCTGTTATTTATTGCTTGTTTCTTTGCTGGCACTGTAATTTGTGTGTAGTTTTTCTGTTGCTTTGACCTTGAAGTCTGGCATTTCAGAGACTTCCAGATGCCAGTTCTCCACCTAGTCACAGGAATCTGTGGATGCCTACCCAAAATTTTTAGTTGTGCTGTGGCAAGACTTATGCAAACCAATTCTATAGCATAGGTAACAGAAACATTGGTTTCTGGTCATGTATTTCTTTGAAATACATGACTTGGTATTATGTGTTGCTGGAATATTGTACTAATTATATTTCTGAAATAAAAAAGGAGAAAGGTTTGGAAGGTAGCAACACTCTATGACGTTTATTTCAAACCTAAGATTATGAACAGCTATACCTGCTCTGCCCTGTTGTCATGGGTTGACACC
>VYZQ01019440.1:13608-70082 GCA_013400655.1 Mystacornis crossleyi
AATAACTGTATGAAATGCGCCATTGAAACTGATTCTTCTCTCTCTCCAAGAATACACCTTTTGGAAAAACAAAGACTTCTCAAGTGCAAAACTATTTCTAGTCATATATATATATGCAGATCAGGAAGGACTGGAAGTGATTATGTCACATGTTTGACATGTTAGAGATGTGGCACATTTGTGAATCTGTAGAGATTTTTTTTTCTTTTATATGAACTTTACAATGAGATTCAGGGTCCCAGAGATGAGGAAAAAAGTTTGAGTGTCAATTCTTAAAATCTCACTATACCCCAGACAGTCCCACACACTTGGCATGGTTGAGAATTCTTACAGTAAAGGATAGAGAGTTGTACAGGGTGTTAGACAAGAATTTCTGTCCAGGTTTGGAGGTCAGAACTGTAGGTGCTGTGACAAAGCAAAGCCCCACTGAAATTCTACATTCTCAGATTTTTTTCTGCTTTTGTATCTTTACTTTTCTTCATAAGAGTTATAGTAGATCCCTCCCTCTACACCACCTAAATATTTTCCAAACCCTCTTTTATCCACTAGGCTTTTCAATACCTCTCAGCTGTGTCCCTAAACACAGATATTTGTATAATTTTTCTATGTAATCGGCCTCCTGTTGGTTCATTTGCCACAATAATTACTCACCAGATAATCTGGCAGACAAATGCCAGAGCCTATCCTGGGTGTGCTGCCCCACAGCAAGAGAGGAGCTGGGAAGCCAACAATAATAATTGTTTTTCCACAGGCAAGATACCAACTGGAAGCCAAGGCAGTTATCTTCTGAAAAACAGCAGCTTCTCACCCAGAAGTGAGGAGTTTTATGGGACTTTATCTACTCCACGGAAATCACTCCATTTACTTCATCCCAAATTAGTTTTGACTAGGAAAATGAACCGTTTTGAGATAACATTTGTGCTTATAACCACACAATCTTCAGGACCTCACACATACAAAGACTTTGTGGATTCTCTAAATGTCCTCCTGAATTGGGCACTGTTTGTGCTGCCCAGGCAGCAAAGCTGCATTTGCCAAAAGGGCCTAAAAATGGTCAAACAACATTGTCAAAAACAAGGATCAACTTTTATTGCTCTTTACAGGCCTTCAGAGCTTGAGGACATCTCAAGAAGTGGCATAAATAATTCTGTGGTAGAAAAAAACACCCCTATAAATAGATATTCCTGCGGGGCCTTTTAAATTTGCCTTCTCTTTTTCAGGGGGTGGGGGAGTATTTGCCTTTTTTGCTGTTGTTTTCCCAAGAGAAGAAATCCTGTGGCATCCAGGGCAAAACCCCACAGCATAAAACTCCAGCCTAAGAACTTCCAGTGAAGATTCCCCTTGGAAACTGCACATTTACATTTATTATACAACAGCAGCTTCTGAACAAACTATGTAGGACTCAAAATCCCTGATCCCTGTCCTCTGTAAAAAAAACAAAAACAAAACCCAAGGCTTTTTATGAGCTCTTTTCCCCACCTCATCTGTCCCTCCCAAACTTTTACTTTTATCTCTCTGCCTCCAGCTGCACTGAGACATTTCTGTATGTCCAAACATTGGACTTTTGCTAAGCCCAACAGCTGCTTCGAAACCAGGCAAGGTTGAATTTGATGATCCTGGAGATCTTTTCCACCCTAATTATTCCAGGATTTTCTGAAGGGCCACAGCCCCCAGTTAGTGATGACTTGGATCCCAGATTTTTGAAAGTGCATCTCATTAGACCACTAATTAAAAAGATCCATTATGTTCACCAAGCTTGATGCCCTTGATATATCGACTTAAGCCACTAAATTAGACAGGAGGAAAAAAAGAAGTGCAAACAGTCACGGGTGTAAATAATTCCTACAAATTTCTGTGCAGGGCTTTCAGCCACACTGGAAACTCTGTGGGACAAGAAAACTTCTGATCATTTGGCACAATGGCATTTTATCCTGATTAAAAAAGGAATAATTCTTGATTAACCTACAAAAGGAAAAAAAATTCCCACAAGCGCAACAGCAAAACAAACAAACAAACAAACCCCCAATAAGCAAATCTTTGCTGCCCAGGACAAATATTGAAGTGTTACAAATTATTTAGCAGTTGGTCATTGTGACAGTGCTCTGAGGGGCTGGAGAACACATTTTCCAGTTTGTCAGGGCAGTGAAACCACACAGCTTGCACTTACAGAAGTCAAGTTTTGGAACTGCTGGTTGCATTTCTGTAATAAGACATCATTGCATCAGCATAAGACAGCGATGCATGTCTTATGCATCAATGCATAAGACATCAATGAGTGACAGACTCAGTGGCACTGTAAGAACTGCACACATTTACAGAGGCCAAAGATCTTGAAAATCCATCACCTTCACTCAAGTTGTTTCAAATTTCTACTTCCAAACTACTGCTTTCTTCTGGAGGTTCCAGCATGTCTTTTATCTCGAGAATGGCAGGTCCATGGAGGTCATTCTTTAGCTGTTTCTTTTTTAATCCACAACAGCGGAGTGACCCTGATTGTTCCATCTCCTTTTGCTGCAGTGGAATGGCTCTGGGCATATTTTCATGGCTGTAAATAGCAAAAATCATCTCAGATATAATAATTACATTCAATTCTAAGGAAAACTGCCTTTTTCTTTTAAAAAAAAATCAAAATCAACAGGACACACATTAGGAATTAGAATTACGAAAATGCCTTTAAACTCCTGCTATTATGAGTTATTAGTTATTAGAGGAAATGTATTTTGCCAGCTATAAAAAAAGTCCCATGTGGTTTTGCACCAGTTGACTCTGAGAAATGGAATACAGAACCCAGGAATCCTGATCTTTGCAGAGCTGTGGACTGGAGCACTGCTGAGCTCCCTCAGTTTAAATGGCTAAATTTGTTACCTCTGCATTTCACACCACTGTGGACTCCTGTGACAGCAGAGTTCACAGCTGTACTTCCTTTTCCACAGGAGAATCTCTGTTTTCCACACAATTTCTAAGGAAAAACAGTCTCCATAGTGCTTCCATAAAGCAGAAAGGAAAAGTTGCATCGGACTTCTAAATACCTGAAATCCTCAGAGCTCCTGGGTAATGCATTTCTAGTGTCTCACTATATGATAACACCAATCTGGGCCATCACTCACCCTATTAAAATTTAACACTGACTCTGAAGACAAAATACACGGGAATTGAAGAAATTTATCTCTTTTCAAGGTGAAATTCTAGCCCAAAGTCACAAATGAAAAATTCTGAGTGGAGTTCAATGGAATTTCCTCCTTTTAATCTCCACACCTCACAGATATGTGAAGGATTTCTTTCTAGCAATTCAACAAAATTCAATGTCGTCCTCTCTGCAGAGGGGAGAAGCCCTTGGAGCCTTAACAGATTTACAAAGTGAATATACTTTGCTCCTGCATTTATGATGGTATAAAATGAATAAAAGTCCTCATTGCAAGCTTTTAAAACTTTTAAACCCAGAGACATCAGACATCAACCACTGGGTATCAGGTTTTCAGGGTGGTCAGTAGGGAATACCCTCCTCTAAAGTGTTTTAGATGGAACAGGGAGCACTAAACTGGCTGAAGAGAGTTCCATGTGTCAAGAACATCCTCCAACAAAACAGACTCCCAGTGACCTTGTCATTCATGCTGCAAGAAATAAGAGGAGGGAATGATAACCAAGGCAGGAAGGCTCTTTCCTGGAAGACTGGGCTCATCCAAAGCAGTAGAAGACCAGCACTGGTCTAGCAAACCCAAAATATGTGACTAATACTAGTATTGGCTTCGATCTCAGATTGGTTTTTGAGCTCAAATTGTCATGATCTGCTTTGAAATTCTGCTTTTAAATGCAGCTTCTGATTTATCTCTAACAGTAAGACAGTTTTACACTCCTAAAATATCAATTCTATATGAATCTTAAGAGTTCCTTTTTTCAAATGAACTCTGTGCTTGTTAAAAGGCTTTTTCAGCCTCTAAGAGGTTGCTAAAGGTAGTTTAAACATACAAATAGGGGGGTATAGATTTCTAGGTAAAACAAATCAGGAAAATTTTATTTTTTGTTGTTTTCTCTTTTAAAAACTTTGGTCTGCAGCCACGGTGAGTTGGTTGATGAGCTGCATAAAAAGGAGAGTCACGATTTTAGGAGAGGAAATAGATGGAAACAGTTTGTTCAGTATCTACCAATGTCTCAGAACAGATCATTTTACTGTAATAACATCTGATACATCTGATGCTGGCAACATCTGATGTGAATCCAACTATTTTAGAGGAATGGTAATTTTAAGGGTAGACAGTGTCCATTAATAAACTCATACAAATCATGGTTTTCTGAACAGAAGCAGTCTGTGGTATTACTGTAACTAGTAATAATATGCCTGATATATAATGAAGTTAACTCTGAAATGAATCATGGCAATTAATTTGACTTTAAGTATGTATTAACTAAAGCATGGGGAAATCTGGGCTCCAGTTTTCATCCTGGCTAGGGAGATGTAGAGGCTCCAAAGCCAAGGTGAGAGTCCACTGCAATAAACTAAACCACTGGGTCTGGGATTTTTAACTACATTACAGTCGAGAGATCGTGGAATCCAGTTGGAGCCACTCCAGAACCTCTGCTCCATCACTCAGGCTCTAATCAGAACCAGTCGAGGGGAACCTGCCTGCACAGTGCTGACTCACGCCCCTGGCATGTGCAAAATAAATAAAAACGTAGCAAATTATTAATTTAAGAGACAAGCCTTTGCTAGAGGTGATGCCTTAACAAACACAGGGCGATTCCAGGGGGGTGTCTGTGTGTAAATCCCCCCGTTGCTAAGGAAGGACACGTTCTAGATGCAGGAAAGCTCCAGGGCTCAGCACACCTATTGCTTCCCTGCCCTCCCCTCCTTCTCCCTTCCTGGTAATTGTCTGGCTATGTGTGGCTGAGGCAAGAGCTTGTCACAGTTTCCCGTGCCAGGAGCCAAGCTCAGCAGCAACACATACGAAATATTCGGGATATTGCAGCAAAACTCTTGGGCAAGGACACAAAAATTCCAAATCTGAAAGAAATATTTGGACACGGAACTTGCCAAGCAAACATCAGAACAGCTTTCTGCTAAATATGTGTTCTTTCTTCTCATCACTCATAATGTCCAGAGGGACCTACACAAGCTCGAGCAGTGGCCCACGGGAACCTCGGGAGGTTTCGCCAGGCCGAGCGCTGGAGCTGCACCTGGGTCTGGACAGCCCCTGGGGTCAGTCCAGGCTGGGATGAGCAGAGGGAGCGGCCCTGGGAGAGGGACCTGGGGGTGCTGTGGGTGAGAGCTGGACCTGCCCCAGCCCTGAACCCCCTGTGCTGGACTGAGCCCCAGCATGGGCAGCAGGGGAGGGGGATTCTGCCCCTCTGTCCCTGTGCTCAGGTGAGACCCCACCTGCAGAGCTGCCCCAGTCCTGGGCCCAGCACAGGAAGGACCTGGAGCTGCTGGAGAGAGCCCAGAGGAGGCACCAGGGGATCAAAGGGATGGAGCAGCTCTGCTGGGAGGAAAGGCTGGGAGAGCTGGGATTGTTCAGCCTGGAGAGGAGAAGCTTTGGGGTGACCTCATTGTCACCTCACAGTGCTTGAAGGAGCCAACAAGAAACATGGAGAGAGACAATTGACAGGGGCCTGGAGGGACAAGATGGAATGGCTCCCCACTGACATAGAGTAGGTTTAGATGGGGTAGTGGAAAGGAATTGATCCCTGTGAGGGTTGGGAGGCCCTGGCACAGGGTGCCCAGACCAGCTGTGGCTGCCCCTGGATCCCTGGCAGTGGCCAAGGCAGGGTTGGATGGGGCTTGGAGCAGCCTGGGACAGTGGGAGGTGTCCCGGCCCATGGCAACGAGATGAGCTTTAAGGTCCCTTCCAACCCAGACCATTTCATGATTTAAGATGTTCCCTGCAGCTTAAGCTGTGCAGGGAGGGCTCTGCAAATTCTCTGCAGAGCTTCTGCATCCACAACAGCACCTGCAGTGCCCTCATTGCTCAGGTTCTACTGGCAAGTGATCTTCCAGAGTGGTTCTCCTGAGCTGGCTCTGGGTTGGTATCTGAAAGCAAAGAGATGAACCTAAAAATCAAACCAGTTCCCTGATGAAAATGGAAATGGAAATGGAACAGCTTGGCACGGAATTCATGCATTCTCTCTACCTCCAGCAGTGAATTTCGTAGTAAATGAATCACATCCCAGCAGTCAGATCCAAACTGAAGTTTGAACGCCACTCTTTTTTCCCACAAGCCTCCCTACTGCTGGAAAGCTGTATTTCCCCACCCACCTACGTGCTGCTCCAGCATGTCCAGGAACTGCAGCTTTCCACAGCAGCACATGTTCTTCCCAAGTGTCCTGATGTTCCACTGTGCCCCTGGCAAGGCCTGCAAGGGACACTGCTCACAGATGTGGAGGAGTGCTGTGTTTACCTCCAGTGGACACGAGCAGACAAGACTAAATAATACATAAACACAAGCATATGCTAATTTGGGACTGTACACGCTTAAATATCTGCGCTTGGCAGAAGGGGAAGTCACTTCGGGAAGCTCCCTCCCCGAAGGAGGGAACCTGGCTGAAAAATCATAAGCCTGGAAAGAAAAATAGATTCTCACCATCTCACCTAATTATAGGAAGCCGGATTCAAAACTTCAGAGAAGGAAGGCAAGTTTCCAAAATTAGGGGACTTAAAACTGAGGATTTCAGCTGGCAATGCTGGGAATATCTCTGGGATTTCTTGTCACTACTGATTATTGCACTTATGGCAGCTGGCTGACATGGAAACCCTGAAACCAGGATGGCTCCTGTTGCCAGGGCACACACATATGTGTAGGTACACACACTCAGATCCTGCAAAGCCCTCACTTGTCTGGCAGGCTGGAAAATATGAGACAAAGGGGGAATCTTCCTGGGTGAGTCACTGCAGGCACTGCTCAGAACCTTCCAGGGCGGTCTGGGTGCTCTTCTGGCTTTTAATGTATTCCAGCAAAGACTGGAGGGCTTGGTGTAATCTTAATGAGATTCTTTCCCTTGGCAGCGTTCCACCTTTGTGAGGTAAAGACTGAGGTTTGCAAGAGCAGCAAGGGAAGAGGGATTAGTGAAGTTATTCTCAGTAACTCCCTAACCTCCTCCATTTCTTCTCCTCTTGGCTCTCAGCAATTTTTCCCCCCACCATTCCTCAAAATGCACTTTAATTACTCAGTCATTGCCAAGCAGACCCACAAAATCCCTGTTGACTGATCTTCCACAATAAAACCCAAACACACATATATAAATGCACACACTCTCTATAACAACCCCCTCAAACCTAGAGCTTGCAGTGATTTAAGACTTTCTAAATATAGCACCGGCTGTGGCTGGAAACTCCAGGGGTTTTATATTTTCCAATCTGGGAAATAAAGCTTTCATCAGTCTGAAATGCAACTCTAATAAAACCAGGGAGTGCCTTTCACTTGACATTCCCACAGTGGCCCAGGTGGTGCTGAGCAGGGAAGGGTCAGCACAGGCACCTCTGGATGGAACCTTGGAAGGAGATCCACAGCTTTGGTGGGAACCTGGAGAGTTTCTGAGCTTGCTGAGGACAGTGTGACATGAAAATGCTGCTCCATTGGGACGGCAGAGACATCCCAATCATCTATCCTTGGAAGGGAAGACACTTCCTTGGGTAAGGGATTACACTGGACAAAGGATGAGCAAAACAACGTTGGTGAACCCAGCAGAGCCCAACCTGCCAGTGCTGCAGGAATATATGAAGGTAGATTAATTAACAGCATTTATTCTTGAGAACCGTAATGAGGAGGAGCTCTGCTGACCTGGCTTAGCTTAATTTAAATCTCTTGAGTTGCCCTCATAAGGAGACTCAAGTCTCCTGTACATTCTGCCCATCCTGTCTAGGTCCTAAACACATTTTCACCAGGACTCTCTCGTTACACATTTTTAAAAATCCTTCCAAAGGTGGAGACTGTCACCCGGGGTTGATAACAGTATCAGAAATATAAATGATTGGGCTGCTCCTCTTCACTACCTCTTATCAACTTTTGTAAATGCATCCAACTGGTTCATGGATCTGTGCTGGGGAAGAGCTGCTAAGGAACAGAAAGGACCATTAGGTTACTGAAGCCCCGGAAGCTATTAAATGAAATCATGAGGATGGGCTGTCAAAAGCGAATTAGACTCTCAGGACAAGGACAGTGCCCAGACACTTAACACTGAGTGACACTTCAACCTTCTGAAAACACCCTGTAACTTAAATTTTCATGGTTTCTCCATCTTGCTGAATCTAAAGGGCCACAGAACTCATCTTCTACGCTGAACCACAACAGGGGACACGTGCAGACCTAAAATCCTCCTCCAAAGCAAAGCAAGAGAGACAAGACCCCTGTAGCACTGAGGTCTGAGTAGCATCCGTGGAGGACCAGCAGAGCAAGTGCAGGAAGAGCAAAGAAGAGATGCCCTGACCCTGCTCCGTCACCACAGAGAGTGGAAGCAAACCAGCCAAGCCCTGCAGTTCCCGGGCCTGCAGCAGCCTCCAACACATTCCCAGTTCTAGTCCTGGCTTCTGGTCAGGCCCAAATGAAAGCAGGATGCATTCCCTGCTGCTCCCGCGTGTTTTGTCTGTCTGTTCCTTAACCTCACTGATGTAAACTCTGTACTTTTTCCCCCCCTCTTCAGTGTTTAATTCCTCTTTCACCCTAATGACCAGCTCAGATGAGTGTTTGCTTTTACTTTGATTTATTGCCAAGCTGTGTCTGAAAACGTAGAGGGGTGATGGAAATGTTTAAAAACATATTAAAAGCTATTAAAGCTCATTGCTTTTGCATGTTCCACGTGTTGTTTCCTTGTCTGAAATGAAGTTAACATTGTTTGAACACTGCTGGCCCTCATTCTGCCTCCTGCCCCCATGCCACTGCCATATGCAGGTATTGTCCTTTGATGAGATGTTTGAGATCAGACCTCTGAGTTTGCCTGAAGGGAAAAAAAGACAAGCAAACCTCATTTTCCTTCCAAAATACAAGAGTTTTACCATACAAAAAAGGATCACTGCAGAAAGGTGATTATATTTACCCAGCTGGGGCTTTTATACAGCAACTCCTGAGCTCCAATTGATAAATATTCCTGCACCAGCCCCAGTTAGGGGACTCTTGCACTCAGAATAGTTCTGAGACATCCTAACCTACAGATATATCTATGTTGAAATGGCCAGGGCTCAGGAGGAGCTGCACATGTCCACAGAAGGCTGAACTCGATCCCAAACACCTTTTCCAACCTGATTGATTCTGTGTTTCTATGATTCTGTTTCAAATCTCAGGCTTTTAGACATAAATTAGGAAACAGTGACAGAATGATGCCAGATTCTCATGCGAGTAAGGACCAGAACAAACCTGCTTGGGGAGAGTGAATCCACAGAATTTTACGGAACAAATTCCAATTTCATGTCCCTTTGTAGGAAGGGTAAAGAAAACTGAAGGGCTGTGGCGTCACCCCACTGACTTCAGAAGTTTTTGATTTACAGTCAGTGTGGGTCAAGATAGAAAGAGGAAAGAACAGAAAGGTGAAGCTTCAGGTGTAATAATAGGGCTGCTGTTATGAAGCGGGTGCACATAACAAAGGTTTAACCTAAAGTTTAGCTAAAAGATTAAAACTACCCAAGACCAGCCAGAGCCTCTTGTACACCCTTAGAAAACAAGAAAAAAAACCTTCTTGTGTAGCCTTCTCTTTGTAGCACCATATTTATACTTAAATAATGCAAACAGAGCAGAAAACACTCCCAAAATCCACACTCGAGTGTACAGAGTGCTGCCACTGGGGAGAGGATGAAAGCGCAAACCCCCCCAGAGTCATTTGTCATGTAATGCAGTGACACTGGTTAAACACTGCAGGAGTGAAAGTGCACCAAAAAGAAGCTGTTGGACTTGCTTTAGAGAACATACTGTCCCTAAACAAGGCCCCTCTTCTTCGTTTTTCACCCCAAAAGGAAAAAAAGAACCAAAATAAAGGCAGGCTGGGGTCCAAGACGTTCATCTGAGCAGACAGCAGGCTAGGAGCGCATGAGGATGGTGGCGAATTGTCACAGTGTTGGTTCTTGTTGCACTGAGAGCTCGGGGACAGGGACAGGGATAGTCTGCATTTATTCTTCATCAGTGTGTAAAACACAGACACACGGAATTCAGAGAGGGGGAATTCCCAAAGAGAAGTTTCTTAGAGTTCTGGCTCTTGAAAACTCCCTTACTGGGTGTTGATGCCAAATATTGGCTCGTTCCAAACAGGTGGACCTGAAGCTCTGTCTCCCAGAGCTTTTCTCTGGATAAAGTGTCTGGGGCTGAAAGGATGGCAGCGCAGGAAAAAGGGATCTTAGCGCTGCATGTTTGATGCCACCTGAGTCAGAGCAAGTTACAGGAGGGAAATGGTGGTGGAAAGTTTCTGGAACTGACCCACACAAGAATTTCCAACAGATAACAGCAAACCCAGGTTGTGCTATTCCTGACTCTTATATAATCCCATCCACAATTGTAAACTGAGGTATTAAAATTGTTTTAAGGCAAATTTGGGCCCAGAAATTCCATACATACACACAAAATTCAGTCTTTTTTTTCTTCCTAGATTCATTATATTTGGAAATAGTTCCCATAACATCCTTAAAGTGGTTTAGTAGGCCTAACTTGAGTCCATCTCACCTCCCAGGCAGTGCAGGGCACAATGACCCACATTTAAAAATAGGGTTTCAGGAAGAAGAGAAAGTGAGAGGAGTGGAGGGCAAAAATCAAAGAATCACTGAGGGAGGAAAAGACCTTAAAGATCATCAAGTCCAACCACCACCACCACGTTCACCACTAAACCCTGTCCTCAAGTGCCACATCCACATTTTCTCAATGCTTCCAGGGATGGTGGCTCCAGGGCTTCCCTGGACAACCTGTACCAATGCTTTACAGCCCTTTCTGTGAAGAAAATTTCCCTGAAAAAGGAAACTATCTTAAAAAATAATGCAAGTTAATCATTGCAAATGTGATCAGCTCAGACCAGCAGGAGAATGGCCCAATGGTTATTACAATTTACAGGAGCTCAGTAAAAAAAGCACAAGAAGGGAAGATGTACCCAGATGACTTTTTAGGGGTCTGTGAGAGGCACTGAGCAGCCTGAGGCAAGAAAACTGCAAAGTGGGTCAAATCCACAAGGCCACTTTCTCTCTCCTGTGCCTTTGCAGTGCTGTTTCAGCACTTTCTCACAATATTTTTACCAGATAGCCCTCCCTTCAGCTTTTGCAGCATGCACTGATAGTGATAAACACCAATTGTCTTTGGAGATCACTGTTTTCCTGGTGCAAGCACATTGCTTAATTGGAATAACTTGAATATTCACCTCCTCAGCAAAACCACCAAGGCCAAAGCACCTCTGCCTTTGTGCACTCACAACTGGGGAGCGAAATACAGCACTGAAAGGCAAATCCTTGCATAATGCTTCCATAAAAAGTTCACAATTTCTAGTACTATTGCTAAAACAAAGTTATGACAGTAAAACACTTGGAAAAAGAGAGTCAAAGCAGCAATAACCTGTTATGTAAAAGAAGTAACAAGTGGAAAGTAGCAGGGGTACATCAGGACAAGCACTGACCCACGTCCCTTGAAGCCACTACATGATACAGCTTGAACACAGCCCAAGCTCTCTGCTCCCCGTTGTCAGGGCAGCAGCTGTTTTGCAGCCCTAGGTAATTTTCCAAAACAATTCAGAGGAGTAGGAAATATCCAATCTCCTCGGAACAAATTCTTCACCTATTCCACTCAGTTTTGCAAAGAAATCCGGCATAGATACCTTCTTGTCATCCCCTGTCCCTCTCAAGCCTGGACATGCTCAAAACTAAAACCTGTGAACTGAATCCAACCGGATTATTCCTCAGATCCTCCCTCTGGACTAAACCTGTTCTCCAAAAGCACTGACTCTGCACCGGGGTCCTTCTAATTCCTGAGTGCCAGTGCCTTTATGCAAAAGCTGCCAGGTGTTAAAGGGCTTTAATCTACTACAAGGACTGAGAGTTAAATATTAAACCACAAAAAAAGAAGTGTTGAATTAAAGACAACAGGATTTCTTAGCAGAGGTGGTGAATAAATTTCAGAGCGTCACAAGAGGCAGGATCACTGCCTCGGTGCTCCAGGGGTGAGGGTAGCATCTCTCCCTTGATACAGAATCCCAAAATTGCTTGGCTTGGATGGGGACCTTAAAGATCATCTCATTCCAAACCCCCACCATGGGCAGGGACACCTTCCACTAGACCAGGTTGCTCCAAGTCCCATCCCTTGAACACTTCCAGGGATGGGGCGTCCAAAAATTTTAGAGATGAGGTGCCTTCAGAAAAAAGTGCCTTTAGGAAAGAGGTGAGAAGATCCCATACAGGAGGTACAGGGAAATTCCTGCACCATGCACCATCTCTGAGCTCTTGCAGCAGCTCCCTGGAGCTGAAGCCTTCCTGCTGTCTTCCGTCTTTCTGCTGACCTCCTCTCCAGCTCAGGCATTTGCCTCTGGAAAGAAAAGCCTGGACAAGAACAGTGTAGAGTCATGAACTGAACTAACATGAGTCTGGCCAAACCAAGGACTAGTCCCTGGTTTGCAGCAGCAATTACGGTTTTCCTGAGGATTTGGTCAGCTTTGGAAGGCCACGCTATGCATCAGTCCTCTTCCTCAGGCTTTGCCAGCCGAATTATGCTTCTTAATCATCCGTATCCTCTTCATGGGCAGCTCCCAAAGCCGCCCAGTTGTCTGGTGCCATGTCCCCTGCCAGCCGTGGCTAAATGACAGCTTTCTCACTGGCATTTCCATTTCAGCCACAGTCAGCAATTCCCGTGTCTGCCTCGCTGGCCAGGCTCCCAGCTGGCCAGTCCTGTGCACATCCTGCACGTCAGCTGGGCTCAGAGCTCTGTGCCCACACATTTCCATCGTGCCCACAGCTGGAAAGCACATTCCCAGAGAAACCAGGAGGGCAGGAAAGCTGTTCACCTCAGCTCCCAAGCTGGAAAGCAGCGATGAAGCTGAATTACAACAGTACAGTTTGTTCATTTCTGCAGAGTTCTTTGGTCTGGCCTCCTAAAAGCTCATAGTGAAAAAAAAAAAAAAAAGAAAAAGGAACATATTCTGGAGCCAAATTGAGAAGCTGTATAGATATGGCTGACTACAGGGCACTTTCGCAACTTCNAAAAAAAAAAAGAAAAAGGAACATATTCTGGAGCCAAATTGAGAAGCTGTATAGATATGGCTGCCTAAAGGTGACTTCAGATAATGCAATGATCTCTAGCTGTTCTTAGTGCCCAGTGGTCCCAGGGTAACAAAGGCACTCTGGCTGTACCCTCCAAGCACCCAGGAGCACAGCACAGCTCTGGTGCATCACAATGCTGGTGGAATGTGATTGTCACCTGCCCCAGAGCCCCACAAAAGGCACTTGAGACACAAATCAGGGTTTTACACCTCATGACAAACACCTGCACAGATCCTGGAAGTGCTGCTCACTCTGAACTAACAGACTTAGTTCAGCACACCTGGCCTTGCCTCTTGCAGCTTGGTTAACCCAGGTTTTGTCACAAGAGGCAGAACTTGTCAATACAAGTCAAGTTGTTCCATGTTCCATCTGCTTCAGAACAGGAGGTGCCACACCTGAACCCAATGCAGCCAGACCACTGGGGTTGCAACTGTTCCATGTTCATTTATTAATTAGTTTGCAATTAGTATTCACCTGCTTGATTACTTTTTTCCCTTCCTTTTGTCCATTATCACTTTCAGCTCATACACACGATCCTGCTTTTCATTCACTCCAGGAGGGCAATGGATTTTGCTTTCTCTTCTCAAAATCTCACTGCTTTTCCCTCTCAGAGCAGCACCTGGACTCTTGTGCTGTACCTGCTCCAAGAATACACAGAATTCCAGTTTTCTGCTTAGAGACAAGGGCTACCCTCTGTGGCCTGAACATATATTGCACAACAAAGCAAAGCTGCTGAGACAACTTCAAACTTGCGTGAAACCATCCCAGATTCTCACATCCCTCCTGCCTGCATGAGGTGAGGGCAGTGTGCTCCCACGGGACAAAGTCACCTTGGGCAGGCAGAGCTTCACAGAACTCACGGAAATGCTGCAAACTTCTACCTTAGACCTTTCATTATTTATAGATGCAAATACCTCCTTCAGCTCAGGGGAGACGTTATCCTGGAATAGAATCATAGGATATTTAAAGCTGAATAAGACTTGTAAGGATCCCAGTCCAAACTCCTGCTCCTCACAGGAATATCTAAACTAAACCATATCAGTGAGAGCACTGAGCTCTGACAGGATCAGTCCTGCTGACACATGAAAGAAATCTTAGATTTGGGGGTAGATTTTAAGAACAAGCCTTTTTTTTTTTTTTTTTTTTACTGCAGCTGACAAGAAAGATTTTTGTTCAAGGACAGTAATGAAGTATTTTAGACCCAGAGCACAGCAGGGAGGCAACTGCAGCACAGAAGTCATGATTTCAAGACTAAATACTCCCAGAATCTAACAGAAACTCAGGTATGAGTGACTGAACCTCAAGTCCTGCTGCCAGTGAAACCAACTGGAGCTGACTCAACCTTCAGGGGAGATGGTGTTTCACCTTCAGACCATGAACCTTGAGGCAGGATGGAAAGAGTAATTGACTCCAATTCAGGAAAAGGATGTTCAACCACCTGAAGATTAAGATGGATTTGAACATTCCCCCTGTTCAGCACAAATGCAGCTCTTTGAGAAGTCAAATCATGAAAGGAAGTACAAAATTCAGCTCTCATCTGAAGCTCCTACTGAGCCTATTCTTTCCAAGAGCTACTTAGAAAAAATATCTCTAAGCAACAGAGAAGTGATTCAACTCCAGTTAAAATAAACTGAAGTGTGACTTTCTGCACCCAGTTTACATTGGATTGGGCCCTAACCTGGATAGCCAAGTGGCCCAAACCTATACTTGTGGAATCACACAATCACTGAGGTTGGAAAAGATCTACAAGACCATCAAGTCCAACCTGTGACCAATCCCCACCTTGTCCCCAGCCCAGAGTTCTGAGTGCCACCTCCAGCCCTTCCTTGGACACCTCCAGGGATGGGGACTCCAAACCTCCCTGGGCCTTCCAAGGCCTGACCCCCCCTTCCATGAAGAAAGTCCTCCTGGTGTCCAACCTGACCCTCCCCTGGCACAGCCTGAGGCCATTTCCTTCTGTCCCAGAGCTGGTTGCCTGGGAGCAGAGCCCAACCCCCACCTTGAAAACCTCTCTCTGTTTTAAGGATCAAATTTTTAACTCCCGCATGTATTAAGCTAAATCAGAGCTACTGAATAGATTTGTAACAGAGTAGGGCTGAAGAGCAGCTCTGTATTTGGAAAGCTCCTGCAGTGCAGATAAATAATTTTTCCAAAATGAGAGGGTGACTGAGCAGACAGCAAGAACTTTGACAGAGATCTTTTGTGGAAAGGCAGTCATTTGTCTCTATTCTCTCTCCAGGGCTCCAGGAGGAGCAACAATCACTAGGATTTATAACTGGCCATAAATATGCTTAGAACCATTCCACTCCTACAGCAGCCCAGAAGGACCACGCCACGCACTTCAGGATTTGAGACTTCCCAAAGCAAGCTCAGAAATCCACACAAAAGAGGCCCAAACATGCAACAGCTCAGACACACTTGAAAATTGCTTATTCTAACCTGCTGCCTCTGTGATAATATTAAACTACCCAAGAGCTTTATTTCAAAGCTTTTTGGAGGGGCTCTCTTCCCCCCATCTCTTTTAGCTTTTTTTTTTTCCTTGGATAACAGCCAAGGTTTCAAGGACAGCACTGATGAAGCATTAACTTAAGTGAAAACAAATTGGCCCTGAACAAAGACCCCCTCACATTCTGCCTTCCCCAGTGGGAAGGAGCCCAGGTTTCCTATTTCCTTAGTGACTTCCAACTGATAAAGCTTCCACTACAAAACACCATTTATTTCAACAGTACCCAACTGCTTCCACCAGCTCTGGCCATGGGAGCTCATCCCAGCCTTGCCTTACAGCTCACCCACTGTCCAGCCTCTCCTCTGGTCCACACTGATTTTCCTCATGTCTGCTTTTCTTTTCCCCCAGTTTTAATGCTACGCAGCTCCCAGGTTTTGCTCTTATTTCAGGATTTCTGTGTTTCACGTCCAGCTGTCCACTGGCCAGCAAACCCCATAATCAGCAAAAAAACACAGCCGTGGTCTCTTAGAATCCCAAAAAGTCCTGAGCTGAGAGAGACACAATAGGACCATCCACTCCAGCTCCTGGCTCTGCCCAGACACCGCAACAGCCCCACCCTGGGCATCCCTGGCAGTGCTGTCCAAACGCCCCTGGAGCTCTGGCAGCCTCGGGGCTGTGCCCATTCCCTGGGGAGCCTGGGCAGTGCCCAGCACCCTCTGGACTCTGGTCTGCATCACAAAACTGGGCTTTCAGAGATGCACTTACTACTCCTCTTGTAGTTGGGAAAAGTGGAAGACAAAAGGGAGAAGAATAACTCTAGGTTTGAAAACATATAATGAGTGATGGATTTAATCTATGAAGCAACTCAGATTTAAACTATGAAAGAGTTCAGAAGGTACAACTTAAAAACCTACTGTTACTCTCTGAGGGTCAGTATCACTCAGTAGATTAGGTCTCTAGCATTTATATGCATGACGAAATATCAAAGGGTATCTTCACATATAGGATTCTATTTAAGATAGCAATAAAAACAGCATTTCTGTTAACAACAGGAGCTCTGTGCTTGTCTTACTGAGGAAGTGTTACTGGTGTTCTCTAAGAGCCTTCTCAGGATTGCTTTTAGAAAACAAAACTAATCTAACTTTAGGTTAGTCACTTATTCCATTGTCCTAGAAAGCAGTAGTACTAGTAGTGAATTACTGCTTCTATCTGGGGGCTTGTCTGGATCAATTGTCTGTTAAAACACAACTTGTGCAGCACAGAGACCTGCCACTTCCACTTAAGTACCACTTAAGTCTTCTAATAATATTGTGACAGGGGCTTGTGTGCCCAGAAAAACACACAAATAAACCCATGAGCCGCAAGTGAAGAATTCAGAGCAGCTGAGCTGAATAGGAACAGCCCACAGCACTCCCCAAAATCAAGAATAGATCCTTGAGTCTGCACCTGTTAATGCTGGGCTCTGCTGTTTGATGGTGCAATCCAGACATCTCATCTGGAGGGAGAACTTAGGTGTAGGTAAGTCTGGTTAATTCCTAAAGGAAGAGATTCCCTGAAAATGTATGCAGTGGTCACACAGCAAAATCCATCCCACTTTGAGAGGCTTGACTCATTAAATGGTGGATTCTGTCACCTTACCCAGCTGGTCATCCGCTGTGGATAATTATCTAGAGAAGCCTTTTGGCTTGGTGAATCAGGACAAGAAGTAGAAGACCTTGGATGGAGAGACAAAGCTGACAAGACAAGGCCTCCATCATGCCCAGACAACACTGTTCCACCAGTGAAAAAAAGTTTCATTTTCTGGTGAAACCATGAGAGTCATTGTTTTCAGAGCTGATTTACATAATTCTATGAAAGTTCTTCTCAGAAAAATCTCCATTTTACATCTTCAAATTTGTTTCTACTCCTGTACATCCTCTCCCCTCCCACCGTTGGTTTGTTTTCCCTCCTAAGTCTCGTATTTTCTTCCTGCTAATAAAATAAACAAGGAAAGACAGAGCAGCTTGTGACTTTGCCAAGCTTTCCAGCACTCGAGTTCCATGGCAGTCCAAAATGAAAGAGAATCTTTTGCCACCTAAAAATACTTGGAGAAGCTTTCCAAGGCCGGGATCAGCAGCCCTTGTTTTGCCAAGCAAGGTAACAAGAGGCACACAGCAGATACTTCCTTCAGCTTCCCATATTGTCGGCTCCAGAGGGGGTGAGGCTTTTCCATACATATCCTGGAGCCTAGCAGGGCAGGAAACTGAGCCAGGCTGCTTAAGTGGGAAGAATCAGCCCCTGGAGAAGGTGACTGGCAGGGCTGTGCTCAAGAAGGAAATGCAGGAGCTGTATGAACTCCTTTTCTGATGCTCCTCACGAGCGGGCTCTCTGTGCTGCTTCCACCCTCAGGACGGGCTGTTCCTGCCCTTCTCCACCCAGGATGCCCAAGGTTGCACAAGTGTTCTGGAGGCTTCAGGCTGCAAGGAGAAAGAGGGAGGGCAGGATGACTTATGAATAGAGCTATTCACCAGATCCCACCCTGGGCATTCCTTTCAGCCTGGAACAGCAGCCGAGCTCTCCAACCCCAACCACAGGTGGAGGCTCTGCCAAAAGAGATGCTGAGAAAGGGGAAAAAACCCTCCTGGTTGGTTTGTGTTTGATTTAATCAAAGTCAGCTTCTGCCAAGCCTCACACCATGCAGGGACTTCAGATGCCTCTGTGTTTTGAACAGTAGACTTTGCTGTTGATAACCAAACCTGGATTGTTTTTTTCCATGCAAGAAGAAAAGAAGCCCAAGGCCAACCAGAACCAGATTAATGCCAAGCTGTGGGAGTAGCAGTGGACAACTCTATTTTTAATTCAGAATGTCAATCTGTTCTGTGGTTTGAAAGCTGAAGCCAAACAAGACAGCACAGTAATGTCAGGGTGCCTGAAATTTAAAGGGCAATAAACCCAGAAGCATTTCTTAAAAGCCTGAGATGTTTATCAAGAACAGTTTGATCCCAAAGGATTTTCATTTCAGTCGAGGAATAAGCTGTAAAGTAATTAAGTTGATTTGTACAACTCAAATACTTCACCAAGACATCAAGAGCAGGGAAGCAGATTGCCCAAGCCCACAGCTCTTTCACCTCTCTCGTGTCTGAGCAACACCCCTGAAAGACATCATGTTCCTTGAGCAGCCTCTATTCTCTCCAGAATTTTCACATTTCTCACCAAAGTCACACTGTTTTGAACCTTCGAGAGCTCAAAGTTCAGCTGTGTGTGAGATGTGAACAACTGTGCTGTACAAAGCTCAGAGGGACTTGTCATGGCCCTTGGGGACTGTGAGACATCTGCTGCCTTGCGTAAGCTCAGCTACCACAAGAAAGATTTATAAACTTCATTTGCCTAAAATAATGGATTTATCAGGCTGTTTCAAGGGGATATATGGACAGCGCTGAAATGTGAAATACTTCTCCTGCAGAAAAGCCCACTGCAGAGCTGGGAGTCGCTGTCACAGCCTGGGAGCATCTCAGATGTATCTTGTCTGGGAAGATATTGCCATAAAGTTCTATAATTATATTTTGAGTGGTTCAGACTTAAAAATTCAGATAAATTTTCCTTTGAAGTATCTGGTTAGCTCAGGTGAGCACAAGTGATTGAAGTGTGATCTAACCAGAGTTACTCCTATTGCCTATTTATTGTGTTGCAATATAACCAGTTTTATCTAAAGTGAGCAAATTGTGAGCTGGAGCAAAAAAAGATCTTTGCCTAATAACTGAGATGTGTTCTGTCTGCACACCAGAGTGGTCCATACTAAACTGTCTAAGGTGCCAAGCCCTTTTTGGGTGTCCAACTTAACATTGAAGCTCCTTAGAGGATTACAAAGAGCTTGAGAGCAAATGTCAACGTTGGAAACCACAACCTGATGCACCTTTAGGCACTCCAGGATTTCCAGCTGTATTGTTACCACTTCATTTCTGATCATGGTTCAGCAGAAAAACCCAGAACCAGAGTTCCAGATCAGCAATTTCAATTTCAGCTGTATTTTTGTGTTAATAAGAAAGCTAAGCTTGGACGGCAGAAGCATGTGCTTAAGAAGCTGAAATCCTCAGCTATCCCCTGCTATATCCCATGTCAAACCCCCCTGGATGCAGTCAGGAGCAAGGGATAGAGCATTTGAAGGAACTGGAAAAGATCTACAGGACTGGAAGATGCTTAATTTCCATCTCCAGATGGGAGATTTATTATAACAGGCTTCTGGCAAGGAATTTACTTCTTTAGAGAAAAAGCCTTGAGGTAAAAGCTTCCAGAGGTTTCCCAGTGAGGATCTGGGGTTATAGGAAATTACTACACAAGCAGACACAAGCTCCCACTCCGGAGGTTTGTCCGATGGCAATCAGCTTCCAGCACAGAAGCCAGAGGTGGTTCTGCAGCTCGGATCCTTGGAGCTGCTCCGTGCACTGAGCTGCAGCCCAGCCCCAGTGCTCCAGGGCAGGCAGCTCTAATTAGCACAGCCCAGATGGACCCATCTGATGGTTCCCATCAGGCCTCCCATCTGATGGTTCGTGACCCAGAACACAAACAGCTTTAACACAGTACTAAGTCCACTTCAAAAGGCAAGGCCTTTAATGAATTTATACAAGCCTTGGGGCTAGAATTACCATCCAAATATTGCTGGGCTTATAAAAAAAAGGTGGACGTGAAGGAGGGAGGAGGTAGAAGTAGGGTAAATCATAGCCAGGAGCACTGGCACCAGACTTACACTTGATCTGGTGGTTGGGACAGGGAAGCAGCTGGGGCAGTAATGCAGGACTGCTGCAAAACCTCATTGCAGCTCCACCAGGAGTGCAGTATTGCAGCACTGCAGGCAGATTGGAGCTGTCAAAAACAGGGGTGGGCCTTTAGAACGGTTTAAGACAAAAAAATGAGGCAGCTGAGAAAAAGCCTCTCCTGGGCCTTTAGCTCCAGGAGTGAAAGGCAAAGCAGCTCTGCAGGGAGGCTCAGAGGAGAGCCCCGGGCCGCACAGCTGAGCAAGGTGGGTTCTGGGGCTCCGTCTTACAACTCCCAGACCTGTTTGCTGCCGGGGGCAGTCCAGGAGAGATGTTTAGCTGGCAGCAGCAGGGTCACCACCAGTTTAGCACTGATGAGAAAAGAGTAGAAACACGGGGGAGAACCTCAATCTCCCCTCTGTCTACTCTGCCACTGCCTGATCTATGATACACAGGTGAATTCTTATCTTAGAATCACAGACTCACTGAGGTTGGAAAAGACATCCAAGATAATTGATTCCCACCTGTGGCTGATACCCACCTTGTCACCGGCCCAGAGCACTGAGTATCCTTAAAGGCCTCCAGGGATGGGGACTCTACCACCTCCCTGAGCAGCCACTTGCAGGGCCTGACCACCCTTCTCATGGAGAAATTCCTGCTGATGTCCAGCCTGAGCCTCCCCTGGTCCAGCCTGAGGCCATTCCCTCTGCTCCTGTCCCTGTTCCCTGGGAGCAGAGCCCGACCCCCCCGGCTGCCCCCTCCTGTCAGGGACTTGTGCAGAGCCACAAGGGCCCCCCTGAGCCCCCTTTGCTCCAGGCCCAAGGTACCAGGCAGGCAGAACAGGCCAGATACCTCATGGAGGTGATGAAAGGAAAACCAGATTCCTGGGAACAAGACCACTGCAGGCAGAGTGACGATTAAACTAAGCAGACATTGTCAAACAATTCCTAAATCTTACTGAGTATGAAACTTTAACATCAGTCTTCTGGGATGTTTGAGCTGGCCCTCAGTGGATGGCAGGTTTAGAGCCCATCTGTCCGTAAAAGTGTTTCTTCCCAATACTGCTCAGGAATGTTTGCCTTGTAAGGTAAAGGAAAGCAGGAGAAAACAGCTGTTAAATGCAACAGATTAATTGCACTCAGAAGGTTCTGAATTGTCTATATGGGAAGTCTGGGAACAGCAGGGGTAACAAGGTACTGAGGAGAGAGCTGGTAGTGAGGCTGATTTTACAGGGGTTTGGCATTTAGGAGGTAAAAATCCCCCAATTCTATCCATATATAGGAGGAACTTCACTACCTGGTCCTCTCCAGGGCAGTGCTAAGATGGGCTGCTGGTGAATGCACCTCTTTTTCTTTCCTGTTCACATCATGCTTTATTCCTACCTCATTTTAAAGAAAATATCCTTAAATTCCTAGTCTATGGGTGCTTAGCTTGGCTTCCTTTTCATGGGAGAGCCCTGAAAACTACAAACTTGTGTCCACAACCTGTTCAGTGATCTCTCTGCAAGGTCAGTAATAGTCCAGCCATTCCTCTGCCAGAGCAAATTGCATCTTCCATGTCAGCTTCACTTTCTTACTACAAGAATCAACCCAAATTTGGCCCCAAACCACTGGGTTTACCCCCAGTTCCATTTCTGTTAATTTTTTACACAGTCCCGACTAATGCAGGACTTGCCAACCAAAGTATTGGATTTGTTGCAACTATTAAATGCGCATACCAATTTCACCAGCAGAAAACTGAGCTGGAGAATAAGGTGAAAACCCACAATTCCATTGAAAATACACACAAAATAATGACTTTAAGTCATTTAAGTCCCATGCAGGAGCCACACTTTCTCCACATTCACAGGTGACCATACCGAGTCCTTTCCAACTGCTAAGGGGCCTAACATCAGCCACGTGCTCAAAGCTGGTGGTAAGAGACACCCCAAAATATTTCATACTTTTCATTTTCTTGAACAGCAGTGAAAAATGTACAAACTCCTGTCAATCAGGCACCAGGCAACTTTTCCTGCTGACAGTCTCACCATTCCTATGTCAGGATCCAGAGCAATCCACAGGCAGCTCCCAGTGTGGGCATCACATCCACTACATCCACCACAGGCAGGATTGCCCAGGGTGGCACTGCACAATTTTAACCCTTGCACCCAATTACAAAATACCTGCAGGGGCCAGAAACCAGGCATTTTCTTTCAAGACATTATTACTCTCTGCATCTGATCAACACACCATGGGCTGAAATAACTCACAAAGCTGGCTGACTCGAAAAAATAAGTTTTCTAAAAAAGCCTTTTATAAAGGCACATGCCTTTGTCAGACTCTTCCTGGTTGCAGTGCACATCTCCCAGGACTGCTCTCTATGAAGACAAAAGCAAATATAGCGTTGGCAGAAATCCCAACCAGCCTGTATCTGTCCAAATCATCAGCTATGTTTTTGATTTAGCTGCAGTTTAGACAGCCAACTTCAACATTCTGAACAAGGCAGAGTTGTTTTAAAGATGCTCTGCAAGCAGAGGGAGAGAAAGACAAACCATTCAGAAGCAAGGGCAGCATGGCCAGGGAAGGCTCCCGGGACCCTGATGGAAAAAGAAAGTGTTTGGTGTCTTCAGCACTCACAGATCTGAAACTGCTTGGGAAGGTGGGGAAATGAACAGAGCTCTTCCTGTAAAGCTAGGGGATTTTTCTTTACTTATTTTGGAGCAAAACTGTAATTTGTCTTTGTATTTGTCCTTGAAACTGTGCAAGACTTCTTTGATCAAGAGTTTCTCTTTGCTTTGTCTCCTTTAGCACTGTAAAACCCTATATTTTATTCATAAAACTCCACTTATTTCTGCAAGAGCATGCAAGGGGCTCACATGTCCCAGAGAGCACAGAAGAGAGGTGGTGTGAAAGTCTAAATGACTTGGAACAGGTAAGCAAAGCTCACCCACAGAAGAATGAGGAGGTGAGTGCTATATGTTGGATGCTCTTGGCTCACCAAAGCTCAGATCTCATCTTCTGTGAGAAGGTTTAAAATTCACATTATGACCAAAGATTAGCGAAATAATTTGCTTGAAAAGGAACTGAGAAAACCTTGTTCTGAGCTTATTTTCCTTCTAGATTATATCAGTGTGGGTAAAGCACAGGAGAAGACTTGCACTGCTTGCAATGTCTGACGTTAATGTTGGATGTGAAAGAACGACAGCATTAGAAAGTATAGGGCGAGAAAAAACACTGGAATCATAGAATTACGGAATGGTTTGGGTTGGAAGAAACCTTAAAGACCATCCAGTTTCCACCCCCTGCCACAGGCAGGGACGCCTCCCACTATCCCAGGGTGCTCCAAACCCCATCCAACCTGGCCTTGGACACTTCCAGGGATCCAGGGGCAGCCACAGCTTCTCTGGGCAACAACTCTTACCCTCACACTGGTGGCCAATCAAGTAGAATCTCAAAAGATGATAAAAGCTCCCAATCAATCTTTGAAGAGACTAAAAATCTAAAGCGGAGAACTTTGTGTAAGGGAGGAAGATTACACCTGAGGGAATGGGTGGAGCTGGGCCAGGGCAGGCTCAGGCTGGAGATCAGGGAAAGGTTCTTCCCCCAGAGGGTGCTGGGCACTGCCCAGGCTCCCCAGGGAATGGGCACGGCCCCGAGGCTGCCAGAGCTCCAGGGGCGTTTGGGCAGCGCTGCCAGGGATGCCCAGGGTGGGGCTGTTGGGGGGTCTGGGCAGGGCCAACCCTGGCCAAGTTACTGAGCTGGGGATCCCTACACTTCAAACCATCAGCACAGACCACCCGTACAATGGCAGGAGATGCACAGATGACAGCAATGATTTAACTGCCCAGGCCCTGCAGAGGAGTTACCAACACTCATGACAAAGTGATGGATATTAAATACTCCTGTTTTTCTGAAAGCATTAGGGACTGGCCATGTAATGAAACACAGACATTCCTAGATTTTATCTCACTGCTTTCTCTTCACTGATCAGTTTCGTTTTACATCATAGAAGCAACCTAAATGCACCAACAACTGAATTAAATTTAGGACCTGGAGCAGAGTTTCAGCCACTCTAGAAAGGCTTTTAACAAGGAAGATTTGCTTTTTAAGAAAAGCTTCTAAATCTGGTCTTAATATTTATGAGAAACAGGTTTTGCTAACAGGAAAAGGAGCCAGATGCATGATTTCAACAAGGAGAACTCAGAGTTTTGGGCCATTTCTGAAGTGAAGCAATGCTTCACTTCAACACAATCAGCTCTATCAGATCTGAAATTGTCAGGCATCCCCTCCTGCACCCAGCATCCCTTTGAAGCAATGGGCTCTGTTTCAGCTCGACAGGCAGAGCACAAATAAAGGCAAATTTATAAAAAGTGAAAGATCTGGTATCTCCTCAGCCGTGTTGGCCATGGTAACCTTTAATGAGCTATTGGTCCTCAGGCAAACATCACTGAAAATCCGTGTGTACAGCCCTAGAGCACTGCTGCCCTTCCTGAGTGCACTCTGCTCACAAACCTGCCTGCAACGCCACCTTCTGATCCCTGGTTCCAAGGAAAACAGGATTTACTGGCAGGATAGACATTCATTTACCATTTCATCTCGATTTCCTTACTCCCAAGTATCAGTCCTCTTGTACAGTTGTCATAGCAGCAGCTGCCCAACAGAAGCAGCCGCCTTCCAGGAGTTGTTGCCTCTGAGTTTTACAAGGCAGTGCTGCCCAAAAATAGTGGGAACAACAATTCAAGCATGTTATTTGTTCCAAGATAACTCTACAAAAGGTAAAAGTCTGACCTTCACACTGATCATTCCCATCTTTAATTCCCTTGCTCTTCAAAACCCTCAAAACCTTTCACACTGCTTCAGACCAAAGGTTCATCCAGGCAGAGGGAAAACAATACCACCCTGGAAGCTCTTCACTGAAATGCAACATCCTGTGAAGGTATTTAGGGATTCTCTTGCCAGGATCCCATCTGAAGATTCCAAACTCAAAAAGGAAATTAATTGAAGGGGCTGGGCAGGAGAAGGAAAAGCCTATCACATTTTTATACAGCCTGAGCCAGGTGCAAGCAGAGCAGGAGGGTTAGAGGTGCCTGGGAGATGGCTGGGATCAATCCAGAACTTCTAGAATGCCCCAGGCCCTAAAAGAACTGACACAAGAGACACCAGCAAAGCCCCAGGGATTTCCAGTAGTTCAGTCTCTCAGACTAACCTGGGTGTTGGCCTTTTGGATAACTTCTCCACTGTTCTGGCACAAAGCTTTACAGGGTTTTCCAGAAATGACTTGCTTTGTTTGAAAAACCTGCAGTCAGCCCAAACAAAGTAACTGGAAGCAACATCTTCTTTGTGCAAAGTGATGAGTCAGCCACTGGATTTCAATACTCGAAAATATTGGATTTGGTGAGTGCTTCTTGAATTTAACACCTGGGTGTGTTCAGAAGAGAAGCATTTTTCAAGAAGAGTGAGTTTGCCAGATGTGACTGATTAGGTACTGCTGGGGCTGATGAAATATTGTCTCAATCAGGCAAAGAAGCAGAGGCAGAAGGGTCCCACAGAAGGGAACCTGGGCAAGTAAAATTAAGAGGTGAGATAAAAACATTTCCACCATGCTCACAAGTGAGGCCACAAGCACTTAAGGAAAAAGGCAAGTCCTTATGGCATTTTTCCCCAGTATTCTCCAAAATCCAAACTGTTTTCCCCTCAGGAATTCCCCAGCTTTGATGCTGTTGGCTGTTTTGTGAGCCAGCTGCACAGGCTGCTTTCTGCACCCCAAACCTACCTAAGCCTCACCCTGCGTCTGAATTATTGTGGTTTCTGTTCTGGAAACAGGCTGTTTACAAGAAGAATAATCTTTGTTAACCTGTTGATGTCCACAGAACTATTTTTCATCTTGCTCTGCAGCTCCTCAGAATCCAGTGAGGATGTGTGTTCTCATGCAGGCCTACCCTTCCTTGGAGGTTATTCCCAGAAGCTGCACCCTTTGGAGTCTTCTTTTCTTGAAGTTTTCTGTCTAAAACTGAACTAAGATTAAGCAGCTTGTTTCTCCCTTTAATTGATGTTTACTTTTTGTTGGTTCACACACATCAGTATTTCTTTCAGCCCCTCAGAGCAGCATGAAGGATTTCTAATTCTGACATGAGGAGTCACGAGTCTCTTATTTACACTGAGGCATGCACACGTCACTCATTTTCAGCTCTCTGGTAAAAAAAGAGAAATCAAAAAAGGCCCACTGAATAAACAAAGTGTCCAGTAGCATAAATATTTCGCCTCCAGGGCTTCCAAATGTTTGACTGTGAGATAAGGAGCAGCTGTTCCTGCTTTCCACAGCCTTCACTGGGAGCAAGAGATGTGGTCCTTCAGATCTGTTTCTCTCACAGCCTAGAAATGCTCTGCTTGCACAGAGGATGGTTCCCTGTTCTTTCCCTGCCCAGGCATCACCAACCACAGTCAGCAGGCACAGAAATGCAATTTTTAGGTGTACCCACACTGATACACACCCGGTTCTTTGAGCTCTAAGGATCAGCTTTCTGAATGACTTCACTGCAGGGATAAGTTACTCTTCCCTATGCCAGATAAACCATATTTAATGGAATATGTGAGTAACATGAAAGTTTAACAAGATTTAAGGGCAGTAAGGAAACCCACAAGATAATGCAGCAATCCTTTGCGCAGCCCCCACTATTCCAATAAAAAAGTGATACAGCTCAAGGAAAAGCAGGATAACACCCCTAAGAACTGGCACTCTTCTCATAGCCAGTGCAAATGCCATGAGCAGAATTAAATTACACTCTTTCCTGTCTCGAAATTAATGTATCACCTTGAAAATATTCTGGAGACTTAAAAGAAGCCTAGCTCATTTTAATGCATCTTTTCTGCCTGATCTATGCTACTGCTGAGGAGCCACATCTCCCTTTCTCAAAGGCAGACAAGTTTTATTCAGATTTGTAGGAAATAACTTTAACCATCTTCTTCCTGCCACAGCCATGTCATTTAGTCTGGGATTGGGACTGGGACTGGGACTGAGACCTTGGAGCTCTATCTGGTAAAACCAGACATTTTATGACTAACTTCATTTTGCTCAAAAACACACACATGCAGGCTGAATTTTATTAAGGATTCATCTAGAAACTGTGAACTAGCCTGGAGCATTTGGGTCACAGCAGCAGTGATGTAGTCTGGCAAATAAATGATAAAATAGTTCTGAAGCACCAATTCTGCCTCTTCAGACAGCAGCCACTAACCTGGTGCGCTCATCTCCAGTTCAGAACTGATAATTGTTTTCCTTGGTTCTGAAGTTAACCACTAAACTCTCTTTTCTTATTTTTGCTACAGATGTCAAAGGCAATTTGTTTAGAACTCCCCAGTTTTCAAATCGGAGACGCAAAAACAACAAGTATCTCCTCAACTTCCACTTGAAACAATGCACTCCCTTTTCCCTGTCTTCATCTCCAATTCACACTTCAAGCACACGCTGTCTGTTGTGTTCATACCATCCATAGGGGATTCCTACCTGAGAGTTACAAATCAAGCCCTTCATTCTTCACGCTTTGGGTAAAAACTGGTCATATTAAGGTTTCCTCATAAAGTCCTCCATAACCATGAAGTAATGAGTAAATCTTGATCCAGGTAGGAGGCAGAGAGGCTGAACATGTACAGCTTGTATCAGAACAGAGCTCTTCAATGCTTAGAACTGCCAACAGTTCAAATTTAGAGCTTGGTTTTGGACCCATGCCTGGTGTTTAGTGTAATAGTTTACATGACTTTAAGTTTTCCTAAAATCAGCTTCCATGGAAATGTACTCCTTTGACACACCTGCTCACTTGGATTATCCCGGGGCCACATCCCAAACTGATTTACTGGCTTGGCTCCCTGGGACCCATCAGACATTTGCACTGCAGCACTTCCTAATGTGCAGCTGCAGATGGGAACAAGAGGGATGCAAACCTCTTCTCCAGTTCTGCCAGTGCCCACCTGAGCTGTGCCAGTTGTCCTAAGACTCAGATGCTGCTGCTAAAGTATTTCTGTAGTGACAGATGGTCTCACTCCTAAAAAAAAAAGGAATTAGCTGTGAAGAATCCAGGGATGATTTTCCAGAAGCGTGAGACACACAGAAACACTTTAATCAGCTTGTAAGTTATTATAATATAATTACAGGTGTCCTACTCCCATTTGTCTGAGTCACCAGTGGCCGTGTCCTTGGGAAACTGAAGCTTGGGACACATGCTGAGGATGTGACCAGTTCCCAGCCAATCCCATTTACACAATCAAAAATGTCAAAACAATAATCAAAAATCCTATCAAGAATTCAGGAGGGAGAGAAGCACAGAGCTCCAGACATCCCTTCATGCTGTTAGGGCTATTCCCACTTACCCCTAAGCAAGGGGATAGGGATGAATTATTCTCTCCAGCAAAGGAACTCCAATTCCTGATGCTGTGTGCTCTGGGGTCAGAGCACTGAGATGTTTCAGCAGTCCTACTAAGAGGTCCTGAAACCTGTAACAGCAGTTAATGGATCTGCCAGACACAGATTCTTAAAAATACCCTCAGGTTGGCTGATGGAGACTGCAGCCCTCCTCTCCCTGTTGTTTCATACATATATAGTAAGTACAATTTAACTCATGTTAAGCTCAAAAACACTGTCCCTTCCCTCGCTTCTGATTCAGTGTCAAATCCCCAGTGCTACTGCTGAGGCAATAAATTAAGCATTGATCAAGTTGTGTTTTTGTTACTTCCTAAGGAAACACGGGTGAGAAAAACCAATAACAAAATACGGAGTCTGGTGTCTCAATACAGTTATGCCTCCCCCTGGCCTGGAATAGTATCTATAAAACATTGCCTTGGGCATTATTCCACTGGCTGGAGGAGAAGCTTGTTGTTATTATGGCTACCTATACCGATTTGTATGAAATACCTGACGTGAGCCTTCACCTGAAAACATCCAGGCAGTTCTCCTGTTGCATTCCCTCCATTGATTCCAGGAAACACCAAAAGCCCATTTCTCTGTGGAGCTCACCTGAACCACAGCTGCTGCAACAGAATGGAAAACCAGGCTGCCTGAGAAAGCCTGCCCTTCCAAACCCCTCACAACAGATCTCCGGTCCAAAAGGTTTTTCAAGCCTTCTTTCATAGATCATATTAATTCAAATTTTTACTTGTATTTATTCAAATGTATTCATGCAAAAGAATCAAAACAAATGAAGAAGCCCCTGAATCCAGCAAGGAGCCCATACTGGCACAGCCTGCTCCAGTAGCCAGTCTGCATCTCACACCCAGAAGCCAATTTATTGGTACTTCGTCTCTTATTCAAGATTTTCCACTAAAGGAGATGTCAAGAACCTCAAGTTTCAAGCAGATACACTTCCAGCAGAACTGAAGTTCCCAACATGGCTCTCTCAAACATGAAGCTTGAACCCAAACTCCAAATTCTCAGGTGTGCTCAAGGTCACAGCTTTTCATTTAAAATTTGTTGCTTCTGATTGTGACTTGAAATGCTCAAGGACAGTCTGAGTTTCCCTTCCTCCTCAGTTTTCTTTACCACTTGGCTGAATTTTACAGCTGAACTAAGACCTGTCACCCACAGCAGAAGCCCAACAAGCAGCTCTTAAAGCCTCTCTGGTGATTCCAACAAGCTTGGAGTCACTGATTCCCCACTTCTCACTAGATCAGGTCTGCTCAGAGCCCTGTCCAACCCAGCCTTGGACACTTCCAGGGATCCAGGGGCAGCCACAGCTTCTCTGGGCACCCTGTGCCAGGGCCTCAGCACCCTCTGAATAAATTATTTCTTCCCAATATCCCCTCCAACCCTGCCCCCTGTCAGTTTGAAGCCATTCCCCCTCGTCCTGTCATTATCTGTCCATATAAAAAAGTCCTTCTCCCTCCTTTTTATAGTTCCCTGAAGGTCCTAAAAGGTCACAGTGGCCTAGATGGTCACAAGCACAGATACCACCTTCACTGAAGGACAGTTTCTCCATCTCAAGGAGGGAAAAAAGCATCATCTGAGTAGAGAAAACAGAGATTATGCCTTTCTAAGGTGCGACGTGCCTTGCTGCATCCAGGAACTCTCACGTCTTGTGATTGCTATCCATGTGCAAACCCTGCCAGGTTAGATACATGGAAAAAACAAGTCTTTCAACACTCACTAATCCAGAGTTTATAGTTCAAACCTTTTTTTTTTTTCTTTCCACTAACTACCTCTGATTCCTTGCCATGGGTGGAGCCCAGCGAGTCCTTCCTGCAGGGCAGCCTTTGCCCTTGTCCTTTCCATCGCTGCCATGGCTGAACACGGAGCTGTGGGAGCAGCAGCCGTGGGCACATCAGTGCAAGGATCAAACCAGATGGAATCACCTCCTCCATGCCAGTAAAAGATGAGGAATACTGGGCACTGGACGTGTTTCAACACTAGGTTTCAATGTGCACTGGGATCACCTTTTGGAAAAGCAAGGGGAGCACATGTGAATTTTGTGGACTTAAAAACTGAGTCAAGGGGAGCCCCAGTGATTGTGACATTCCACGAATGCTGCAGGGCTGCATCCCAGCTGGGAAATAAAAGGTGATGTGAACACCAAACTAAAATGGCTTTAAATTACTCCAAACCTCCCAGATTTATCAAACAGAAGCAGCACCTAGCCTTCCACAGGGAAATGTGAATTCACATCCTCAATCCTGTGCTGGCCAAGAGCACATGGCAAGGAGGGAGAGCAGCCCTCCCTCAGCACATGCCATGTCCTGACACTTCTTTTTCTCAAGCCATATTTACCCTCTGCACAATCTCACCAGGTATCCAAAGCTTCCCCTGGAATCCAGGCAACCTTTCCTTGGTGAATGCTCTGTCAGGAGCTGACCTTGTGCTGGGGGAACTTCTGCATGAAACAAAATATGAGCTTCACTTCAGAAAAAAATCCCTGTGAGGCCACTGAGGTCACTTACACAGTTTTAACCTCATATGGCAGCAAAACACTTCAGTTTTCTAAGTATTCAAATAAGATCTTCTTGGTTTCTGCACTATAAATAATTACAGGCTAAAAACAAACAGAAATTGAACATCTTAAGACAGAGTTTAGCAAGTCACAGTGTTTGCAGTCTAGAACAGGGCCTTGTAGGCCAGACCCAGTTCCAAAAGCAAGATCTCAATCAGTACTCAAGAGGGACAAAGTAACACAGGAATCCTCACAGACCGCATGAAGGATGGAAAGGGAAGTACTTCGAGTAGTTAACTGGTAAATAGATGGAGCTTCTCGACTGTAGCATTGACAGAAAAAACCCCCATCCAAACTAAACAAAACAAACCCCAGAAAACAAACAAAAAAACAACAAATCAACCCTGTCCCCCCTCCCCCCCAAAAAAACTAACTCAAAGAATATCATCACAAAGCTCCCAAGCACAGATCACTGGAAAATGTGACCATTCAGTTGCATCAGACATTTTGGCTTGAAAAATGGAAATTTTGAGACCTGATGATAGAACTGATTGAACATAATAATCTTCCTACTTGCAAATGATAAGCTATTGAGATCAAGGCATCTCCAGTCCACTTTTATAGTTATTTATATTAAAGTTGCAGATCTTAACTACTGGAAAAACAATTAGTTACAAAACAGTTGCATAATGAAGTTAGGGGAGCTTGTATTGATTCTGTATCAACAGTATTTGAAAATCCTCCCTAACTGTGCCACGGCAGAATCCTACAAAAGCCCCTCACAAATAATACACTGGAAAACATAAATAACATGCAAAGAATTGTCCAGAGTACTGCCCTTATTCTTCAAATCTCCACCAGGTCACCTTGGGTGAGGTGATCTGTTTGAGAGATGAGGGTGAGCTCCTGACAGCACCGACTAATTCTCCCTCAGCCCAAGAGCTGCGAGCGAGCGAGCTGGGAGTCCCAGGCAGAAGGGAAGCTCACAGCTGCACAGGCACTCGTGCCCGTGGATGTGGGAGGATCTGGATGCGGGAAGATCTAGATGTGCCATGGGGACAGGAGAAAAAGAGGAGCAGAAGAAGAATTAAAGGTGGCAGGTGAGCTGGGACACAGTGAATAGCCAGTATTTTGGGGTTATTTTTTTCTGGAATAACCCTTAAAAGATTCTCTGAACTTGAGAAGTTTCTGCAGTTCCTCTGGGCAGGCAGCTGATGGAAGTTCCTCTCACTTGAACAAGCACATTTGCAGGACTTCTTGTAAGTCCACTGACTGAGCATCACCCTGCTGCCTCCGGGGAGTTGGGCTTTTAGTTTCAGTGGGAGCAGCTTGTTGTTAGTACGCCCAGAAAGAGCTGAGTGGATTTGCTGTCAGCACCAGTGTTTCAGCTGTCATTAAATCAATAAAAAAGCCTCAAACCAGAGACTTTCACTTGGAGGAGCAGCTTAGGCTTTTCCTTGTCTCCTGCACATATGCAAGGCCCCTTGCCTGGAATATTTGTACCGTACACAAATCCCTAATTCTGCAGCAGCAGGAACCTCTCTAAAGGCAGAGGTGGTAGCAAACCTATCCCCAGCACTCTTCACCTGTGGCTGACCTCTCCTGCATTCCAGCCAGCAGCACAGAGCATCCCGGAGTGTCCTTCCAAGGGCAAGCACTGTCCCTGGATGAGCACAAGAAACCACAACCTGAAAAACAATCGCTTCCACCTTCTCATGTTTATATATGTATATTAAAAAAAATCAGTTCTGTGTGGGTTTTGTTGTGCCAAAACTGCCACCAACATAATGATAGAAACCAAGTAAATATCATTAAAACTAAAGGGCTTCCAACACACAGCGTCAGCTATGCAGGTCCCAAAAGAACACTCTGTGCTCCTCCTGGAAAGTTATAAAATACCACACATGCACCTCTTTAAATACAAACCAGGAGTTTCCAAGGCACACAAGTGAGCTGTGCACAACATTTTGTATAAGATCCTACAGCCTGTCTTGCTTCTTATCACATCAGTGGTTCTACTCTATATCACAATCTGCTTGATAAGTTAATTTTAAATGGATATATCCAAGTTGAGTTTCTGCCACTGCTGCCAGGTTGAAATACCTTTGCTCCTGCTGTGACTTTCCCATCACACCACAGACCAAGAAAACCTATCTACTCACTGCAACAAACTAAAAAACATCTCCAGCAGGTTTATCAGCTCTGATAGTTCAAATCTATCAAAATAAGCAAAACTGGGCACACAAAACCAGCCTTGCATTATCAAACTTAAACAGAGTAATCTGAACTGCAGTGATAGTAAAAAAAAAATTGAAATATTGGGCATTGTGGAAATATCACAGTAGTAGAAACTACTCAGTCAGAAAGGGTAGCAGTAAGAAATGCCAGAATTCAGTTTTTCCAGCTGTGTAAGAACCGGGCACTGCTTGTTACAGTCAGGAGTGTGTGAATGAAGAACAGCTTCACAAACATCGGTGTTCTCTCCTCTGAACTCTGACAAGGCAACTGAAGCTCATCAGTAGCTGCTTTAAAAAAAACCAAACCAAACAAGACCCCCACACAACCAAAGAGAGACAAGGCCTTTTCTCTGTTAATGTCATTTTGTGACAAGAGTGAAGCAGTCTGCTGATAATAAGGTAGACAGGTAGCTGTTCCCTGAAGTTTTGTAAGGAAGACACTGATTTCCAGGAATATAAACAAAAAAGAAGACACTTTCAGCCTCCTTAGATAGAGCTGGTTCTCTCAGCCTCATTTAATTTAGTGGAGCAAGTGCTACCAGAGCTTTAGAAATGTAATGTGCAGCAAAAACTCTGAGAGCCCAAGTTTGAGACCTCATTCTCTGCTGCTCAAGTCACACACAGAGGCCACAGCCAGGGGGTTATCAAAGATGCGTTCTCTGATTTGTCCTGCCCAAACCAAACTGGATCACTAACATCAATTTCCTCTGTTTTTCCTGGATTTTTTTGTTGTTTGCTTGTATTTTTTTTTCAATACTCACAGTTTTCGTTGCTCTTGCTTAGTCCAAGGCCCAGCATGAGATAAAAGGAGCATGCAAAGCCAGAGCTCTCTTATGAAGACAGATTGGCCATTGCCTGGACTCTATTATTGTTCAGTGCCCAGGGTGATGGAACAATTTCTTTTTTGGGGTAAGTCTGTTTACAGAACTGTGTTCAGCCAGGAATATTAATTACACTCATTGTGGTCAGAGCAACTGCAATAATGCAGGAGAACGTTGAACTTCAGTGCATTTCCAGCACAGATGCTGCAGTCTGTCACCTTGAATCCACGCTGTCATTTAACTCTCGCACGGAATGCTACCAGGCAGAACGTTTTGCACCTCTTCTTTCTTTATAGTGTTATAAAGTTGATGAGGACCCTGCTCTCCCCTGAAACACTCCCATTACAATTTTCAGTGCTGATGCTCGCAGCAGTGAGCATCACTCTCTGAACTGAAAACAAACATCATTCAGAGCTAAAGAGTCATCACCACACGAATGGGAAAGACTGATTGGCAACTGCTGGGGCTCTGAAGGTTTGGGTCTAATAAAAACTCCAGAAAGGAGATGTTTATGCTCTGGGGAGAAGCACATCCTCAGGCTGTGCCCCACTGAGACTGGAGCAGAGCACACAAACGCCCCTTGTCCTGTCAGATAAACGGAGTAGAAAAATGAACTCAGGCAGGCAGCACACAGCTCCTCTGCCCCTGCCTGAATTCAGTGCTGGCTACACGTTGTGAGAATAAATCACCACAGGGGTCTCCAGGCCGGGGCTCAGGACACAGATTTTGAAAATGAAAAACAAAGCTGCTTTATGTGGAGCTGCCTGGTAAAATAGCACCGGGAAAGGATGGGAGGGAGCACGTGGCTCACTGATGCTCGATGCTCTGTAGAATACTGAAGAGTTTTCCTGCAACATTTGAGGGTTTATCCTGCTGAGATCCAGTGAAAGTGAAAGCTCTAAATGCAGCAGAGTGACTTCTGGAAGTTGCTGCCCAGCTCTGGTGCTGGGATACCTCAAGTTGAATTAAACTCCATGAGAATGAGCATTGTACCTTATTTAATGTGTGAAGTTGGACACAGAATGAATTTTATCCAACACAGAACTGTAGAAATATGGACTCCAAAGATCTCTCTGCTCCTGCTGCAGCTGGGAACATTTCCAACAGCACAAGGATTTCTTGGAAATTCCTGATTGAAGAGGTGACCTTAGGTGATAATTCCTGATAACAAGCACAGCCGGAACATATTGGATGATAGACTACCCAAGGAAAGCAGACAGTCTGCTGTGCCTCCTGCCATCCCCTCAGAATGCTCCAAAAGGTGAAATGTAATCAAATACTTTGAAAGAGTGTTTAGACACCAACCCGAGGGAGTGCTCAGCCCCCAAAGTGCTGCAGCTGAAAGCTAATTAACTACTCAGACAGCAGCTGCAAATTCATGGTCACTTTGCCTACTGGATTAACTCACGGTGTTTAATGTCAGCAGAAAGAGTCAAATAGACTGGGGAAAGAAGTTCTTTGAAAGAAAAAGCTCACTGATAGTTTCTTGTTTTATTTATTAGTAACAGTGCCATGGCTTTGGATAAGATACTCAGCCCTGAGCCACATTCAGATGCAATAATGAACTATTTTACTTAATTTTACACTTAGCAACAGCAGAAATTGAACCACAGACCTGATGAAATATGATTTAGCATAACCAGTTCTGGCAAAACTAATTAAGAGTAAGCAGAATAGCTGTCATCCCAGCTTGGTTGTAAATAATACCCTGATACACCTGGGAAAGCACCAGAATGAGAATTTATCAGAATTACAATTCTAGGAGGTTTAGCACATAATTAATGCTCACAAGTCATTTTATTCAAGACAAACACAGGAAGCAGCAGGCAGAGAAAACAAAATTAAGGGGAAGAAAAATTTCTACTGCATATTCCCAAAGTTGGAGGAAGAAGGATCACAAAAAGTCCTGACATAAAGGAGAGAAGAAACCTGCTTTGGGGAAGGCACAATGCGGGAACTTACACCAATAATTAACACCTAAACATAGTTAATTAATCCAATTTTATTAGACGAAAACACTTCTGCACATGCCATCTTCCAGGATATGCTGCTTAAATATCTGCCAGAAATTTAGACATGGCATTGTCTTCCCCCAAAAGGCTTCTCAGATCACTGAAGGCAAGGCAAGGACAGAAATGCTGAATTTATAGTGCTAGCTGGAAAGACTTTTGAACAACTCTGACAGATCAGTAATAAATTACCATTATCTGGCCACATATTCCCACCTACTGTCTCATGTAATGTGGAAGGAATGAAAAAGAATACAGGCAGAAAGGAGCAGCACATAAAAACAGCTCCCCGGAGTCCCCAGAGAGGAAAAATGAAATGCCTCAAGAGTTGTTTTGCATGCGCAGCAGCCACGTTAAATGCAGCATCACATCACCCCGATGGACACTAAATCTCCAAAATACCATCCCAGGAGAGGCCCTGGAGCCACCTACAAAGCCAACATTTCCCTCTCTGTGTCGGGGAGCAGCCAGGGTCAGTCACCCCACCAAGCACAGCCAGGAGCAAAAGGAAAAGAGTCAGAGATGGGTCTGGAAACGAGGATACAGCACAGGCACCAAGGGCTTCCAGAGCTTGGAGCCAAAGCCAGGAGAGGAGATAAACCATGGACACACAGATAAGGGCCCTGCCAGGAGGTGACCAACAGTGCATGGGACACCAAGGGGGCAGGGACAGGGGAAAAGGCGAGAAAGATAAAAAAAGTCTTTCGTGTTTTCCAACCAGCTCAAGAAAATTCACTTTGCATCAATCTACAATGCCTCTCTCAGACCTGAATCTGTTTCTTTTAGCTATTTCAACTTTTGAATGCAAAAAAACCCCAAAACCCCAACAGTGACTTAAGGGATTTCTTTTGAGTCAATATGAGTCAATATATATTTCTTTTCAAAGCAAAAAATACAGAAAATGCTTTTTAGAAAACAAAGGAAAGGAAATCAGGGTGAAAGCATCACTTGACAGCATTTTTATCTTTTCAAACATCTTTCCTGACCTACTCTGGCCCAAACTATCCTTTAAATTCAAAGTGCATTAGCAAAGAACTTCAGCATCCCCTGAAAATCCTTTCCTTCTTTAATATTGGTCCCCTCACTTAACCAGAGTCAAAGCCAGATCCTTATTCCAGCTTGGAAATTTTAAAATCCCTCAAAGCCTTTTCCTCCTAAATCACTGATTAGAAGGGAAGACGGTGAAAAACAAAAATTACTGAATTTATGACCAGCAAAAGACATCAAATAAAAAGTTTCCTTGTTATCTGCAAAAGCGTTTATCGGAGAGATTATGAAAATATCATTTGTACTGGAAGCCTCTCCACACTGAAGCTGGGTCAACAAAATTATTACAGCATTCTTCCCTTGGTAGGGGGACCCTTGAAGGTGTTGCCAAGTGTCCTTGTCCCAGCCAGATCTAAACCCTGAGCTGTTTTCCTTGCAGAAGGATTTCCTGTAACTCTTCCCTCCGTCCTTCACGGGTTTGAAGGATGGGCTGTGTGGCAGAACGGGTGTGACAGGTTATTGCTAAACCACTACATAAGCAGGCAAACTTGTGGAAGTGTGGCAAGAACAGCATGCTAAAGTTCAGAATTAAAAGTTATTTTCCCTGAATTTATCTAAGTTCCCAGCTCCCATAATCTATCCCACATTGCCTCTTTGGGTTTTGCTTTCCAGCCCCAACTGTTGGAGTATTTGAACATTTTTTTCCCTGATTTTAGGCATTAAAGCTGTAGGGAAAAGTCTAGAACATGGGAATCCTAAAATTTCAGAAGCTAAAAGAAAAAAATATCTAGTGATTAAGGCAGTCTTGTGATTAAGTTGTTTTAATGCTTGGGCAAAGCAACACTGACTCACTGTAGCCATGTCGAACATCCCCAAACACCCCTGACAAGCCTGGCCAAGATTTGGTGCTTAAAAGTTCCAGCTGTTTACGACGTATTTGTGTGGGGGAAGGATGTGGCAATAATTGCGTTGCTTCTAATTGAAAAATGGGTGAAAGGATTTTCCTACAAATTCCCCAAAATAAGTGAGAGAAACCAACTGTGGGCAGGAAAAAACCAAGAGCAATTCACAACAAAAATAGTTTATGAGCGGGATCTTTCTGCACCTTCAGCTGTGGCTGGAGCTCCCCTGGGGTATTCCAGGGGTGGAAATAGGGGCTGTCAGATTTTCATCACAAAGCTGCCTCTGTGTGAAATTCACTGCTCTGGTGTTGTGGACTGGCAACATTTGGCAGAAATGTCAATGCTAGGACCAAGGGTAAAACACCAGTGATTGATCTTTAAGAGATGAAGCTTAAAATTGTTCTGGTCTCATCTGATTCCCCCTCATCTGTCCCTGTTCTTAAATCCCAGCAGTCTGCAAGAGTGTCTGGGGAAGATCAGGAGGAGAAGCTGTAAAATGGGTTGTCCCAATGCATCTCCATGGCCAAAACACTTCTCTTTGTTCTCTTCCAGGCCAGAATAAGGTTTTAGCTCGATCCTCCCCCATGCAGAAAGGTAGACAAACTAAGATAAGCACAGTCACTTTAATCATTAAAAATTTGCTTCATCTCCACAATATTTTAGTTCTCCACAACATGCTCATGGATATTTTTGCAAAGCTCAGAGATATCTTTGGAATTTTTTTCTAGCTTTGCTCATTTGTGCCTTTGCATGTTCATTTGGTTTACACTTGCTGTGTATCTTGCACAAGCTGTTCATCCTCCCTCAGTCCAAAATAGGATATCTACAAATGCTGGAGCCCTGAGCTGCAGATTTTTGGGGCACAAGATGGGACTGACCTCAGTTTGTTGTCTAGAAGTCAGGTATTAAGCCCAAGTGGAATGTCTGGTTTGTATTCCAGCCGGTGAAGAACAAAGTACATTAAAACAGTGAACTGCTACACTGAACTCGCGCTTCTGCATGAAACAGGAGCGAATAAAAAGCAGTTTGCTGCCACAGATTATCCAGCACTAAGAAATAATGTCAAGTGGTTTAATTTCCAAATGTACAGATAAATATAAACCCCTCTTGAAGGACCACTTTGATCCCACAGGGATCCAGAGTCCACCCTATTGCTGGATGTGCTTTTTAAGGGTACATCTGGGTCTAAGAATCCTAGGGTGCAAATAACACAGCTTGGCTTAAGACATGCAGGCAGAAATCCCACAGCATGCTCATAGCAACAGCTTTTTGGCTCGAATTTCTCTGAAGGGTCCCACTTTTGGTTTAATTACATTCTGTGTAAATCATAAGTAAAGCTATTTTTAAAATGGAGAGTTCTCTCAATGTAGAACATTTTCAAGGGAGCTGCTAGGAGTTTGTGGAAAAGGAGCATCCACCAGGCAGGGCAGAGTGAAGAAAACAAAATCTGAGCAATAACTGAGACCGCTGTGCAGTCAAAACTCATTCCAGGTCCTGTTGGCTGCACAAAAGGCACAGAACAAAGTAATTTGGAGTTCCCTAAGGAAATGTAAAATATGATGAAGTCTGTGATTTCTGGAGGTGCATTTCTTGGCTGTAAGATGGGGAAACAGAGTCCTCAGATTGTTGTATAGTGGAAGCTGAAAGGCAAAAAACAGGAGTGGGAGAAAGTACAGCAGGGTGCCTTCATGAGGCTTGCTCTCCTTAGAGCTTCCACCTCAGCACTCACATAAAATCGTAAAATCACAGAATCACTGGGATTGGAAAAGACTTCCAAGGCCATCAAGTCCAAGCTGTGCCTGGTCCCCACATGTGCCTACTCACCAGCCCAGAGCACTGAGTGCCACGTCCAGCCCTTCCTTGGACACCTCCAGGGATTGTGACTTCATCACTGCCCTGGGCAGCCCCTTCCAGTGCTTGGCCACCCTTTCCATGGGGAAATTCCTGATGGTGTCCAGCTGTTCCCTCTGCTCCTGTCCCTGTTCCCTGCGAGCAGAGCCCGGCCCCCCCCGGCTGCCCCCTCCTGTCAGGGACTTGTGCAGAGCCACAAGGGCCCCCCTGAGCCTCCTTTGCTCCAGGCTGAGCCCCTTTTCCAGCTCCCTCAGCCTCCCCTGGGCTCCAGCCCCTTCCCCAGCTCCGTTCCCTTCTCTGAACACACTCCAGCCCCTCAGTGTCTTTGTTGCAGTGAAGATCCAGGACTGGACACAGCACTCAGGGTGCAGGTACCTCACAGGCTTTGACTCCATGTCTTACAACATGTTAAGAGGTGAATCCAAGTGGCCCTTTCTTCCCCATGTGTTCCTGGATGATGTTTTTCCTCCTGTCTCTTCCAAAATCCCTTTCCCAACTTCTCCAAGCTGTGAGGATGACTTGGGCAAATTCTTATCCCTAAGTCTTTCCCTGGCCTCCAGATTCATGCCATGTTATTATCCATATGTGAAAAGGATCCCTTTAGTGTCATCAGCTGGATCCAGACTCAGGCTCTCACCACACAGTTTAAGGGAGCTCCCTCCGTATCTGTGAGAAAGAGCTCAAAGTAATAAAGGCTAATGGTGGTACTGAAGAGAAAGGAGGAAGTGAGAGCTCCTAGTTCCCAGTGGGAATTCCTGCTGCTTTCATTTTTGTGCCAGTGGCATCTCTTTTGGGACTGCTGAATCCCCCTTGTATTTCCATCAAATATTTCATAATAGCCAGTCCGCTTTGTCACTGTGATTGCTCAGCATCTCTTCAATGACAATTAAATATTTCTAATGCATTTGTTATAAATACGCATATAAATAACGCCTAAGTGGCTTCATTTTCTGCTGCCTGGTACCATTTACTTTTTCCTACACAACAGAAATTGCAAATGGATGTGAGACTTTACCACACCAGTGTGGAAGTATCTAAGATCTAATTTGAGGGTCTGAAAGCAAATGGATCTAATTGCTCCTTGCATAATACAATTGTATGTTCACTGTCTCTAATAGGGTACCCAGAGCAGCTGTGGCTGCCCCTGGATCCCTGGCAGTGCCCAAGGCCAGGCTGGACGGGGCTTGGAGCAGCCTGGGACAGTGGGGGGTGTCCCCGCCCATGGTAGGGAGGGGAAAGAGATTGTGGATACAGAAAATGCTGCTTGCAAGAACTTTTCTTGCTTCTCTTTGGTCCTGTGGGGGAGAAAAGCCTCTCAAGAGGGCTATCAGTAGAGTTTATAAACTAGGGACACTTGCAGACGTTGCTAACCTCTGTTTATAGTACAATAGAGAAATATTTTGACAATAGGACGTTAGCCAATCACCCCTAAGAAGGTGGCTGATCTTTTAACCAATTAGGCTATGAAGAAAAAAGATATAAAAGAGTTGTAAAATAATTAAATAAATCATTATTGCTGCACCATCCCTGCCTGCTGGATCTCTCTCTTCTCCCTCCTACTACTGCGGGATACGACAAGAGATGAGCTTAAAGTCCCTTCAAAACCCAAAGCATTTCAGGAATATAAAATATAAATCTCTCATATATGGGTCAGAAAAAACTGAAATGCCACATACCACTTTGAGAAGCTGGAGGGATAAAAAGTCTCAAGCCTGGTACTAAGCTAAGCTGGTCCTTTTTCAGCAACTTAAGCCAACAGAGGCCCAGGAGAAAAAGCAAAGCACTGTGAGTGACCCTGGCTGGAGGTTATGAACAGGAGCTCAGGAGAACTGGCATGGAGATGTGTAGGAGAAAATCTTGGAGAGGACTGCAGTGGTCAGGGTGCAGGCACAGAGAAGGGATAAAAAAAGGTGACTCCACCAGTCAGTTTGAAGGCAAGCTTTGCTCTAGCTCAGAAAAAGAACTAAAACCAGTTCTTGCAGTTTAGTCAATATATCAGTGTTTGGGAAACAGGGAACGGAAACTCGGAAATGAGGAGCGGTGCAGAGGGAGGTCAGAGGACTCAGGCTGCTGGGGACAGACGTGTTCAGGCTGCCTGGTGAGTTCGGGCGAGCGGCTGCACCACCAGAGCCCGCGCAGCTGTTTGCATTAATCCTCCCTGCAGCAACCATTCCTGCAGCAGCGTGGGTGTGCAGGAACTGCACTGAACAGGCAGAGTCATGGTAAAAGCTGGTACGTGGAAAACCCAAACAGAAGTGGTTCTGAGCTTGCATGTGATGCCTCTCTGAATGTCTTTAGCAGAAGGAAAGCTGAATTTGATGTGAAAAGTGTGTTTTTCTGTCCCTCTTCCTTCTCCTTCCTGGTGCAAGCTCAGTGGGATTGATTTGATGTTGAATGTACCAGTCTTGCTCTCCAACCTGCCTGTGGAGCAGGAGAGCAGCCTCGGGGTCGTGCCATCCAACCTGACCAGTTTCTCTCATGTAAATGGATAAATCTCTGCTGGGAAAGGATGCCCACAATTTCCTCACCCCTAAACAAGCTTTCTTTTTCCATTGCCTAATCTTTGTCTCCTTAGAGGAAGAATGTTTTATTTTCAGAAGAGGAACAAATTGGAAATCGTGAGGAGAATCCCATTCTGTGGTCAGTGGCCTCCACATTTTGTTTCTTCTCTGAAATCTGCTGATATTTGCTTTAGGTGTATATAGTGGGGCTTGACCTTGCAGGTTTTCTGCATTGCTTAAATCTCATAAAAATGAATAGAAACCAGATGATCACTTCACTTATGCTTGTTCCATGTTTACTGTTTATTTCTGTTTGTATCTCCTGTCCTTGTCACTCACTCTCATCCGCCTTATTTGTAAATCCTGACGCTACTTTGTGCTTTATTTCTCACCTCTCCACACCCATTCCCCAATTATAGCAAAGAAAATCGGTGAAACCTGGTCTTATGTTCTACTTTCTTAAGGAAAGAGAATTCAGGAAAGATGAATTGCGTGGTTAAACCAGCAGAAGGGGAGAGGAAGGGAAGTGATAACGGGACAGACTTTGTTCCAAAAGTAAAACGGTGACTTGGCCAGACCTATCTACTGTTGACTTTAAAGAATTTAAACTCACAGAGCTGGACTCTGGTTAAAGAAGCTTCGACTCACTGCTAAAAATGTGCAAACATTCAGATAAGATAAGAACCCTGAGCTTTTCCTTCATAGTCCTGAGGAACATTGTTGTACTAGAATGAGAAGTGCTGTGAGCAAACATCCTCCTGATGGCACAGTTTTGTTCTGAGGTTTTATTTGTCCCATTGCTCCCTCTGTTCAGATCTCCCGTCCCTGGGCTCCTTCCTTCCTGCTGGGCAAGGCTTCACAGATGCACTTGAGAGAAGATGAAGAGCAGTTGGAGGCACCCTATAAGAGGAACACAAGAATGATCAAAGGTTTAAAAACAACTGTGACCTTTGGTGCATGAATGGGGCTTATGAAATGTAGAGAGGAGCAACGAGAGACACATAATGTTCCTAAAATACTTAAAAGTTAGTGGCAAAATGTGAAAATGTTCTCCATGTGCAGCATAAATAAGAGTAGTAGTGAAAGTTTTAAATCACAGCAAAGGAAATGATGTTACAGAATGTTCTGAGGAGACTGAGGCACTGAACTGCCATGGAGTGGGTGGCACTGCTGTCATTGCAGGGTTTTAAGAACAGAAGACTCCAGCACTCTTTGGAGATGAGGTTAATTAACTCCAGTAGCAAATCTCTAGGGGAGAAAATCTGACCCTTTCAAATCAGCGGGATGTTATGAAGAACATCCTTGTGTGGTTTTCCTTTTCAGTCTCCCCCTGCTAAGCAGAAGAATTTACTATAATAAAAACATTTGAATGGCAAAAAGCCCTTTAAAATATTGTCATATATTATCCCAAGTTTCACAAAGATGGTGTTTTGTGTGCTCTTCAGCTTTTGGTGAAAACTGAATTACCTTTTTTTCCTCCCTGAAATAGATGTTGGGTTTCTATCCCAATGGGAAGCACATGAGTACTTTCTTTCCAGTTCTCATCATGCTAAGAACAGCACTGAAATCTAAACAAGTCCTGTGTGTTCTTTCATGCTGGTGCATAAAAATCAGTGTTTGACTAAAGAGAGACGAAGTAGAGCTTTTTCTGTGACCTGCTGGTCATCTTCACACAGCAAACCCAGCCTCGGGCCTAAGGGGGCTTGGATTATGGATCCAAAGGTTGAGGTCTTGATCTCGCAGGAGGAGCTACTGAGAGAGTTCCACCAAATATCTGTTGGCTTGGGATGATCTGAAGCTGTCAAGGACCAAGAGAAAAGGGAAAACAACTCCTTTTGCTTCCTCCAAACATAACTGGCTTTGGCTGAACCCACCAGCCCAAAGCTCCATCTTCCCTCAGTGTTTAATGCTCACTCTGATGGAGATGCTGTTACTGAATCCTTGTCTTTAAGCCTGTTTGGGGTGCATTTCCCGTTGGTTTTGGGCCCAGTGTGTTGTTTGTGCTTGCTGTGGGCAACAGCTCAGCAAAGGATGGATTTTCTCCCATCCAGGATAAGGTTAGTGAGCAGCTGGCAGGATCTGCTGGCCCCTGATAGCTCCTGTCTGCTCCCACAGATCAGGAAAGCCCAGATGCATTTTATTATTTTATTTTATTTTATTTTATTTTATTTCATTTCATTTCATTTCATTTCATTTCATTTCTTGCATGCACTGTGTTAGAAAGCCTGGCTCCTGACTCAGCCCCAATGTAAATAAATTATATATGTCTGACCAGTGCTCGTGGCGAGAAGGATAAACTGCAAGGCCCTGCTCAGAGCTGGAATCTGGTGCTCTTCATTAACCCTTTGATGTGTTAGCAGAGGTAAAAATATATCAACTATAACTTGAATTTATGTGAGCAAGAGAAAAGTTCTCTGCCTGATTGTGGTAAGGACACTCCAGAACAGCAAGAGTTGTTTGTGCACGGTCTTGATGAGGCACTTAACTTCCACCGGAGTCCTTCTGGAGAATGCTGGAGCCCACAGGGGGATGCACATCCAAATTTTACAAATCATCCTCATTTCTGGATGGGCAGGAGCAAGGCTATGAAACCAAACAGTTGTGACCTTTGCAGAAAGAGCAACTGAAATGAAGCTGTGGAAAGAGTGCAACATCTGAAACTCGGCCCTTCCTGGTGGGGAAACCTCTCCAAAGCGTTGCTAAAGTTTGTTTTGTGAAAGATTTCAAGCAAAGCCACTCTGGCTGCTGGACATGAGGCCTTTAGGTCTGGCATCCAAACATGAAAGAAGGGCTGGTGCGTTTCCTGTAAGGATGATTTTGCTTTTTTATTCAGCTGGTGGACACGGAATTGCTTCAGTGTGGGGAGCTGGGAAGAACACAGTGCTAGAGTGGACACAGACAGCTGCTGACTGGGTGCTGTTGGAGGAACAAAGAAAAAGCTCTGGGAAGGTCTTTCAAGGTCGTGTCCAGTCTCTGTCAGGCATCCATATCATAATGGCATTTATAAATGCATCAAGATTTTCAAATCCAGCTGAGTTCCACTGCTGCTGTGAGATTGTTACTTTAAAATCTTACCTGTAATGGTTAAAACCCTCCTTATCTCCAATTTATTGGTGCTGCCCAGCTTATGGCCATCTATTAATGAGGGATTTGAGCAAGGCTCCCAAACTTCATTTAATCAAGATTAAGTTATTGTGCCAACAGCCTTTTTTTTCACCTGGCTCTCTCCCTTCCTGACATTTATACTCGTAAATGCTGCTCCAAATATTCTTGCCACCAAGTTTCCATTGCCAAATGGCATTCCACGCCGGAGAACTGGATTAATGGGACATCAGCCCCCTTCCCTCTGCCTTCCCATCTAAACCAGTTTTTTAACCCCCTCCAAAAATTTCTTGTTTCTTTTTTCCTCATTTATTTTATCCATGTTTTCCTCAGCTGTTTTTGGTCTGTTCCAGGCCATCCTTTCTGGGATATGAAGCATCCCTATCACATTCCTTTGGCTCTGGCTTGGCCAGACCCAACTCCCTCTGGTTCTGAGTCACTTGTTTGCCCCCTTTCCTCAGCTCATCTCCAGGACTCCTCTGGGATGGAGAAATTCCTTTCCAATGTAAAATGAACTCCTGCTCAGTAATTTTTTTTTTTTAATTGGAAATTTTGCTAGAAGGGATGAATTTTTTCAAGGCATCTTTTACAAATTCTAGCAGATCCTTCCAGGCTGTGTGTTTCATTAAGTGGAATATTCCTTTGGCACTAAAGGTGGGATTTTGCGATGTTTGCTGCCAGCATCTTGGGAAATTCTGGACTTTTCAATGTCATGGATTTACTTCTAGAGTCCCTTGCCACTGTTAAATCAAGCTGGAGCAGTTTACTTTCCTCTAGGCCAGAGTTTCAAATCTTATTTGTAATTCCCAGAATATCCTATGGATATCCTGTAGCTTCTCTGGATAAAGTGTCTTCTTTTGTTGATGGGGGTTTTTTCATAAAGAAATTTTTTTTAATGCATTTTATCAATTTTTCTTCAAAGTATTACCTCCAGTATTTGATCATTCATGTTAAGGTGGGCAACGGGCTTCTGACATGAGCCTTTCTTCCCAAAGATTTCTCATTAACAAAGACAAGCTGCAAACACCAGAACGCTTCTCTGTGGCAGAAGATCCCTTTGGATTTTTGCCTTTTCAGAGGAAGAATCCAAATGCAACTTGTCCCGATGGAGCGGCAGCCAGAGCTGGGAGGCTCCTGCTCTATTTTATTGCACCACATTGTAGGAGAATCTCCATCCCACACCAGCCACCTCCTTGTAAAGCTGCAGAGGGTGAGCTCCTTGGAGAAGGAAATACGGGAGAAGAGTCTCTTCCCATCCCCTCACCCCAGTGCCACGGTGGAGAGGGAATGTCCATGAGGATCTGGCCACAGAGGGACAGCAGGACCTGCTGGTGGAGTGCCAGACATATTTATGATGCTGGAGTGTTCCCGGCACCTGACTGTTGGATGTGGCATCCAGCCAGGATCCATCCTGGTATGGATCCAGCCTGCATCCCAGCAGATCCTTGTGCCACTGCTGGCAAACAGCCTGTGAACCAGGATATCGGGATTTGGGGGCCAAAATATCCCTGGATGCTCACCAGCCGTGGTCCTGGGGAGCCCCTGCACTGCCGGATGTTGCTCTCTGATTGCTGTGCTGAGATCCAAGGACATGCTGTCCCCCTTGCCCTGGCTCTGGCCTGCCTTGCTCTGTGCAAATATTAACCTTGGCTTTTCCCTTGTCCAGCCTGGCTCCTCACAGGGTGAGACACCACTGGAGTGAATAATGTGACAAGAATTTCTTATGGTGGGGTTGGAAAATGCAGCTTTCCTCAAGCTAGATCCAGAACTGGCAAGAGCCACTGGGATTTTGGACTTGGCAGAAGCCTCTTCTCATCTGGGGCAGATTGAAGGGGGTCCATGGGCACCAGAGAGTTGCATTTGAAATTATTTGCTTTAAAAACACAAGGCACTCGTGCTGCTGGATGAGGTTCCCTCTGTGGGAACTGCCCTGGAGCTCTCTGGGATTCAGGCAGTCCCAGGGTGGCACACAAAGGGGAGAATGTGGGAAGTGTCCCCTGCTAAATTTGAACTCTAAAATTTGTATGTGGATTTTATCCTGATTAAAGAGGACTCCTTTGGTCATACCAGTTAAAAACTTTGCTGGTAAAATGGAAACAGAGTTTGATTAATAAGAAAAAAGCTCAGAAATCATATCAATATATTAATCAGAAATGTAGAACAAATCTTGACATCTCATCCTAAATTTAATTTCAGCCCTCTTCTTATGGACTGTTTAGAACTTACTGAGAATAAAATTAAAGTAGCTTCGATTTTGGCCCAAACATAAAGCTGAAACACTGAAATAGCATGAAAAGACATTTTTTTCTTATAGTAACTTCTGACCACATGAAAATAAGGAAGTACTACAAATCTTTCAAGAAAGCGTGACTTTATGAGATTTCCAGCATCACTTCCAGATTAAACAGATTTGGCTCAAAGTTCAAGTCTGGGCTCATCCGAACCAGACACATTTGCTGAGATTTATGTCAGTTTGAGCTTTACCCCTTATATGAGTTTTATTGCAGCTTTTTGAAAGCTCTGTTTGTGGGTATATTTAGGGAAACTGCAAACAGATCAGCCTGAATCTCAAAAAACCTGGAATCAATCTCCAGCAGCAAATCTGGGATCACTGACCAGATCAGAGAGAGCCTGACAAACTCTGGACAAAGATCCGTGGAGAGGTGGCCCAGGTTGGATTTTAATTTTGACTTTTCTCAGTTTAGGGAAGAGGAATATTGAGGAATGGGAATGCTGCTGTAAAGATCCCTTGCTTTGATTTCCAGCCGGCTGTGTAACTTCTGCAGGCTCTTTAGGTATCCAGAGGCTGTTGATTTTGATCAGAGGTAAGGAAAATCTGGGGATGGTGCTCTGTGCTTCCTGAGCTGATGGCAGTGATGATTCCAGGATAGTAATTCCATTATCATGTGGCTGCTCAGCCTGCTGGGATCATCCTCTAGAGGTGCTGCATTATTCTTGTCTGCACAGGGACAAAATTCCAGCTGCTCAAGAAGGCTCTGAGGTGGGATAAGGTGTAGGAATGAGGCTGAGGGAACTCCAAGCCCTAATGAGTTCTCACCTCTCAGCTTCATCTCAGTTCCCAGAGGGATGGTGGGTCCTACCAGAGGGGTGTGAAAGGCTGTGAGGTGCTTCTTTATCAGTAGGACATTTCAGACTCTTTAGATTGTTCTGAAGAAAAAAACATCTGAATTAAGACCAGCTGTTACAGGGAGAATTTTTATTTTTATTTGAATATCAGTGATATGCAGAATCCTGGTGTTTCATCTAGGAAATCAAAGTACTGCTTCTTTTGATGTCTGTCGAGGGTTATTTTTTGCTTCTGAGCTCTCTCCAGGTTCATTTGAACGTGAATGCACTGGGGTCACTCTATGGAAAGGCTACATTTACCTGCCCTAGGCAGAGATCAGCAGCGTTTTGTTCTCAGAGCAACTTTCTGGGCTGCAACAAATGAGAGGAAAATGCTATTTTCTTATGACTACTGAACTTTATCTACCTTCTTTCATGCTGCTTTTTACAAGACTCAGATGAAGCTGGACAGGACATTTTGTTCATTTTGCAGGGAAAAAAGATAAAGTAACTGAAAGTCTCCAGCAATTTTAAACTGCAAATTAAATTTCCCTAATTCAGGAAAAAGAGACTTTCACCACAGTGCCCATTCTTTTAAAGCAATAATATGTACCAGACTGGCATTTGGGGGATTTTGTTTATCATTAAAAGCAAAATAAGGTTTATAAAGGAGATTCAGCAAAGAAGTTACCCATGACAAAATCTAATCACTTTGGGTATTTTTAGTATAATGAGATCCATGCTTCTTACAAAAGGCTCCTTGGGCTCCCAGTGGGGAGGATGTTTATAGTTCTGAACCTTCATGATTTTAACTTGATTATTTGCAGGCAACCTCATCTGCCTGCTTATATAAGAGCCCAGCAGTTGTGTAATCACCAGCGTGAGGTGAAAAGTCACATGATTTGGGGTTTGGTTCAGCTGGTTGTGCTTTCTTGCTGGGTTGCCACTCTCTTGTCTGCACCCTCGAGGAGAGGGAGTTGGATAATTTGAAGCAGCGTTTCATCCCGGGCTTTGTCATGCTTTATAACTTTGTTATGGCTTCCCAAACCTCCCAGGCTGCTGGGGAAAGAACTTCCAGGCTGAGTTATCTGGATAAGTACACACTTCTGCAGGGGCTGCTCTGGCATTAATGGGTCAGCAGGAGTTTTCCCAGGGAGCTGCTTGTCCTTGTGCACGGACAGCTTCCCACAGATCAGTTTGCGGAGTCCAGCTCCTGATGAGCCCCAGGGACTTGGAGAGCTCTCAGGAACAACGTGGATGCAGCACAGAGGACGGGAAGGATGGATGAGCAGAGGCAGCATTCGCAAGCAAACACATCTATACGTGCATGGCAGAAAATGGATTTCCCGGAGAAAACAAACCTGAATGACGTTCCTGAGGAACTGGAAATTCAACAGCTCCCATGCCGGCATCAAAGGGTTTTAACTGAGTGCATGGTTAAGCATTCAATGCCCATGTTTTGTGCCATGCTAGTTCCTACCAGCTGTTCTTCCAAACTGCAGCTCCTGGAAATAAAAGAACAGGAGAAGAACATCTAATTTGTCCAGGATAAGAATTTGTTTATTTCCTGTAATGTTCCATCTAATGACTCTTTGTAGCTGTAGCAAAAACCATTGTTTGAGAGACAAATTGAGAGTGGCAGTAAACACAAAAAGGTTAATGAAATACATGATTTCCGCCTCACTTGTTGGAACAGGGAAAGCATGAGGGGTTTCGGTGTTTGGAACTCATAACTATTTCCATTATCTACCCTGTGCCTCATTCATCTTTCTCTCTTGGCTATAAGATCCTCTTCTTTTTTTATTGTTTCTTCATCATCCTCTTTTTTTTTTTAGTTCTCCCACTGCATTCCCCATGGCCTGAGAACTCCCTTACCCACATCCCAACTCAAATACCAGGAAGTCCACTTGGGTTTTTCAGCTCAGTTTTGTGCTTCAGTGCCCTTTCTGGCTGATCTGTTAGAACATATTTCAGATTGGTTTTCTCTTCGGAACTGTGCAAGGAGAGCTAAACACGTATGGAAACTGTCCTAGCCTGAGTGGGGCACTGTTGATAGAAATGAGAGTAGAGGTGATCTCCCAGCACAGACTTTGACTCCTGGAAGATCTGGTTCCTCATCTGAGGAGCTGGAAATTGCTGAGCTTGGCTCTGTCCCTGGAGAGGCTGTGACATCTCAGCAGGGTGGAAGTGCCACCTCCCACAAGCTCATCCTTCCCTTCACTACAAGACCAAAACTGCAAACATTTTCCGAAGTTTCTGTGCCATTCTCCATGTGGCTGTTTCATTCTGTTGAGTGATGGTGATGGCTGTGGGAATGAGCAAAATGTCTGTCCTTTAACCTCTACTGTGAGCTGGTTTGGATTTTCCTTAACATAAAGCAAGCAGAGAACAATAGGTTGTATTGTGGCTGATTAAATGTTATGAGCAAATGCCTGAACGTCCCCTGTGCACTATCTTAGCCAGGGTTACCTCACTGTAACCACAAAAGAAAGCTGAATCAGCCGTGGATTGAGCCACAGGTAGTGTCTGAATCCAGCTGCTGGTGGGAAAGGCATTTTCCCCCTCTTCCCAAGTCTTTTCCGGTAGCGGTGTCCGTGGGGATGGCTGTGGGGGTAGGATTCCACTGCAAGGACACGTGTCTCATTCTCTGACAGCATTCCATGACTTCATCACTTGCAGTATACTAAAGTGAAAATCACATGTTGCAGTCACTCCGTGAAGTGGGCACGACAGCCCAGCCCCTGCCCTGGGAAGAAGGGCAGCACCTCTGATGTTAAAAACCATTTGGAAAAAACCCCAGAGGATTATTAAGCATTGCTTATGTGGAAAGAAGCAGAGTCACTATCAACATGAGAAGAGCAATCTATGAGAGCAAAAACGCTAAACACAAGTTGCCATTTGGTGTATGTGCTTGGGAGAGGCTTTATCCTTTCATTCTTTGTCTCTAAAGTCTGAGGAATGGTATTTAATGGAATGGGGCAGACAGGGTCAAGCCGAGACGTGGATTTAATTCCTTACATCTATAAACAAAACCACATTTCTTGCTGAACTCTGCACGATGAGAGGGAGGAGGTGGGGATGGAAATTTCAGCATTACACTGTTTTTAGAGAAAAAGGGAAGGAAAATGTTGACAAAGGTGATGCTGCTTGCAGGCAATGTCTGCCTCTGCCTGGGCACCGTGTAACTGATGAGTACTGGCACTTTTGCACTTGGTTTGAGGCACCACAGAGGGGATTACCCATGGATCTGCTTCCCCTTGGACACAGCCAAATGCTCTAGAAGCACAGGATGAGAGCCAGGGTGGGAAGAGCAGCTTGTGGCTGAAGGCAGTGGTGACAGGGAGGGGTATTTGTGTTCCAGAGAAGCTGGGGCTGCCCCTGGATCCCTGGAAGTGTCCCAGGCCAGGTTGGACGGGGCTTGGAGCACCCTGGGACAGTGGAAGGTGTCCCTGCCCATGGCAGGGGCTGGGATGGGATGATCTAAAGTCCCTTCCAGCCCAAACCATTCTGTGATCCTGTGATTTGGTTAATTACAGCGCTGGAACTCAGAAAAATTTGAGATTTGTCCAACCAATTGCTCTTGACAGACAGAGTGATTGGCCTGGGAATAGAAAGGCGAATAATCCACAACCTCACACTCAAGAGAAGGCAAAATTTTGTTGGGTTTTTTTTATGTTTGTGGACCTGCTGGATCCTCTTTTCCATCAGCCTTGACTTCTGGAGTCCCCCATAGTGTTACCAGCCTGGGGGGACTGAAGATGCTGCAGTGGTTTGGGGTACCTGGGTTATTTAGCAGCACCCTGCTCTACAAATTTTGGTGTCTGACAGCATTGTCATGCACCTTCATGAACAGATTTGTGCCAAATATTCCATTATATCGTACACCAGTACCGGGGAGCGAATGTGAGAGAACTCTGTTTATTATTGCACCTTAAATGATAACAAACAGGGCGTTCAGATTGGACTGGTGCAGGTTTATCACCTATACCCTAAGCACACACTTGACAGCAATTTTTACCAGGTGTAGGGGCATGGAAAAGAGCCAGAATTTTAATGTGGAATGGTGTGTACTGATAGTTATTACACACCGATGTAATTTTCATCTAAGCCTTGACTAACCTCTGAACACAGCCCCATTTCATGTCACACTTCGGGCGTTTTGAAGGGCTCCCTGAGAACTGTGGAGTTCAACCACCTCAGGATTTCCTCAGCGCAGGAAGCTTTCCATCATGGAGCTTGCTTGGCGGATCTGTTCTCTCCAGATAGATTTCAGCTGCTTCCCAGTTCTCAGCTGATGCAGGCTCTTGATAATTTCAGCGTTAGGTAAAAGAAGCCAGAAAATCCTTATTCCTTCTGCCTCCCCTTTCCTCACACACAGGGGACTGACAGGAAAATAAGCATCAGTATGTCATCTTTAAAATAAGAAGGGGACATGCTTTCCTTATGAAGCAGTGGAAACAGTGACATCATGTTTGGAACAACTTTTTTCCCCTTTTCCCTTCTAATTGTGCCGAGTTTTTTAAAGCCAGGGAATCAAATCTTCCCCTCTGGAGTGGGGGAAGGTTCCCCATAGGCTGCTGGTTGTCTGGGTTTGGTATGAATCACTCTGCTCCTTTTGCAGTTCATTGACAAATTACCAGAACCAGGAGCTGGGAACTGGGGCAGCAAAGGGAGAGAGCAAACATGAAGTCAATTGGTGAAAGAACACGAGAAGGAAACATTATTTATGGAAAATTCACTGACTGGTTCCTTATTTCTGTGTTATATGCTCCTTTTTTCCACTTTAAAGGAAACGGCTCCTATAGCAGGAGCAACTCACTCGTAGAAGTTGCCAGGGAGGTGGGTTTGCCAGTTTCTGGTTTTATTAACCTTTTATCACAGCATGGTGCAAGTGCATGTTCCAGATAAGGCCACAGATGCAAAGGCAGGGAAAGGAAACAGCAGGGGGTGGAAAAAACATCGTTTCTTTTGGTCAAGCACCAATTCTGTGTGTCTGCAATGAGGAGCTGCTCTTTGAGTGCTGTTTGAGCTGACCTGAAATAGCATTGAGGGGTTTGTCCTGACTTCCACAGGGTTTGGAGTTCTGTATCCTGCCAGAGCAGAGGAAACTCCACAGGCACAGTGACAGGCCAGGTACAACCCTGGAAGCTTTCTCTGCTAAAGGTTTCCCTTGCTGTGACACAGTTTGGTTGTGATGGCATCTCCTTCCCACCTCTTCCAAGCTCCTCACACATCTCCAGAGGGTCCCTAACTCTTCCCTGGGAGGAATTTAGTCTTGTGCTAACAGAGAAAATGCAAGTGATGTAAGGAAGTCACCTTTCTAGTGTCCCTTATTTCCCTTCCCTCTCTGCTTCTACTTGACAAAAAATGACAGTGAAATACAGGAAAAATCAGCTGCAAGGATCAAGGTCTGGCATCTGATCATTCAGTCTATGAGGAAAACAAAGGCTGCAAAAGGAGTCTGAACTTAGCAGAGAAAGGAAATAGGAAAATACTTTAAATCCAGATGATTTTGCAAGTAATGGTTGAATTTTCCCTGTTCTGAAATACTTGCAGAGAAGAGGTTTTAGACTCAGCGGTAACAAGGCTAAGGCTAAGAGGGTCGGTGCTAGAGATGTGATTTGACATGATTCCAGTCAAATCAGTCCCAGTGAAACCTTCCAGCAGAGCTGTTCTGCAAGGGGAGCTGCCGCTGACCCCTCAGTAACAGATCTGAAGAGGTCTCAGTGCATGGAATACTCTGTTGGTACAAACCTACAGCTCAGTTAAAGGAGGTCCAGGAAAGGAGGAGGCCAAGCAAGCAAGGACTCCTCATTAAGTCTCTTTTGGGATCTATTTTGGAGCACTTCATCAAGCTCTGAGATGAGCCTGCCCTGGAGGGGCCTGGCTGTCGACAGGATGGGCACGAGCCAGGGAGCAAAGCTGATACTGGGTTCCTGGTCCTTCCTATCCAGCAGGGTAAACAGCCTCTGGAATAAGGGGTAGAGTTGGACTGCTCTGCATCCCAACAGAGGCATCGCAAGAGTGATTTGGGACTTATTTGTAGCAATTTGCTCTCTGAAGAAAACAGAGTTACTCAGGGCCCTCTGTGTTTGTTTTTATAGGCACACAGGGGTGGATCAAGGCAAACTGCAGAGCTCAAAGCTTGCCACCTCTCAGATGTGGAGAAGCTCTCTGGAGTGGATCAGGAAAGTGATGACACTTTAAATAAAAGCTATTTAAATGCTTTTAAACCCAGATAATTTCATTTATTTGCTTCAGAGAACACATGACCTTGAACACGTCAGCAAAGAAGGTACAAAATGTTGCTTTTGGTGCTTTAGCCTTAATATGATTTACACTACAATCAGAAAGGAGTAGAGCATGTAAGGCCACAATTGCAGTTAAACATCCTACAGAAAAACACCCTTAATTAACTTTCTCTGCATGCCCCAGTCCCATTAGCATTAATTTATAGCTCAGATACTGCACACACGTCAGAATCCTGCACAAACCCCTTGGTTTAGACAAAACAACAGGAGACATGTAAGCAGTACACAGCTCTAATCCCTGCATCCATTCCATCCAAAGTTTGGGGTTGTTTTTCTTTCAGTTGATGAAATGGAAATTTAAATGTTACTTTGACAGTGCCATAGGAAAGTCTAAAGTAGGGGCTGTAAATAGAGTTTGAGCTGACATTTCAGCTTGGAAGTTAGGGGAAGGAATGAAGTGAAGCAGCCAGCATGAATACTCACTTGAATCTTGAGGGAAAACTTAACATTTAAGAGACTTTTTTTCCCTACTGATACTGTAATTTGTAAAGCCACATCTGAAGGCCATTTGTTTTTGCACTCAAGGTATCAATTCAAAACACACTCTTATTTAACAGAAGGCTCCTTGTCACCCTCTTTTCTTACCCCATCTCCCTCTTCCCTCCTTTGAGGGATTCTTGACATTCTTTGCAGTGATTCCTGAAACAGGTTGGAAATGAAGCTGTTTACCAGCCTGGAAAGATGAAAAGGTTTGGTAACAAAGCTCGACTTGCTGAGCTTGGCGTGTGCAGTTGGGAGCACTCCATATCGCTGCTTTGTGTGCTGGCTTGGAGTTTTTAATTAAATCTGATCTAGTGGCCACCACAGCAGCCCTGCTGAGCCAGGCAGGATCCCACATCCAGAGGCGGCTGCTCTGCTTTCCAGGGCAGCATCCTGAACAGCTTCTGCAGGGATGTTTTTGATAAGAACCTGCACAGCGAAGCGCTCTGAGGTGACTGAGACACATGGTGCGTGTCAGAAAACTCAGCAGGACTGGAAATTGGGAGAGCTGCCCATGGATCTTTTCCTTTGCATTCCCTTTCACTTTAGTATAACAAACAATCATTAGTGCTTTTAGTCTTGTGGTAGTTCTGGGAGATATTATCCTCATTTTGTGCAAGAGGTCTTGGATGTTCCATCTGTCTAGAGAGGCACTGGTTTATGCTGGGAAACATTTGATCAAGCCAGGCCAGCAAAGAGGAGCCTTTGGGAAGTTACTCAAGCTGGCGGCCACATGAAAGGCAATGTTTCCTCATGTGTCTGTTGGAAATCACCCTGATTTTCTGCTCTTTGTGCTCCTACAGCTTTGTGTTCCAGACCCCGAAGGTGATCCCAGCTCAGCGCCCGCTCAGGGTCGTTCGGATTGCTGTGGCAAACTTTCTGTGTGCTCCTGCTTATTTACCCTGCTCTTGTTCAGCTCTTTTCCTTTTTCAGTTCCTGTTGCAA